>JAHSPW020000006.1:20210000-20366274 GCA_019985065.2 Arctostaphylos glauca
AGAACAAAGGAGAAAACTTCTCACTAAATTGTATTATCAATCAAAAACTGCCCTCACACGCTGCTTGAACCCCCTTAAATAGGGTTAGGGTTGTGACTAAAATAGACTAGAGAATAATAAAAAAAAAGGAATCTGAATAAAATCAAATCTAATACTATCAAATAGGAAAGTTGACTAATTCTTGTGCTCCACTCCAAAAATGGCGCCCAGCTCTTCTCCATTGGCTTCTTGGGCTTGCTTCACAGGCCCATCCTCCTCTCTCTTGGCCTTTTTACATGTTAGCTTCATTATGGCTTGGACCTTCAATTAACTCATGGCAAGTTAATAAGTTAAAGGCCTTTTTTTCATCAACCCAGTCAAACTCGCCCAAGCCTTTTAATTCGTGGGCAGCGATGAAGCTCCCCATAGCTTGCTGAATATGTCTTGTCCTTGCTCGTGTCATTGGCACGTTAGGCACATGCAAGTCTCCATGCTCTTGTGCCACAACTCCATCATCATATATCCAATCCTCGTCATATGTGTATATATAAAAATGTATATATAAATGTATATTCATATACGGAGTATATATAATATATGTATATTCGAATACATATATACATATACATATATCTGTGTGTGTGTATCTATATATTTGTATACCATATATACATACATGTATGTAATATATATAACATATACATACATACATGTATATAATATATATAACATACACACACACGTACATATACATACATACATATATATATCCGTGTATATACATAACTATTCCTGTCGGCATTTATCAAAAACTGTTTAGATCAAGCTCTTCTCGATATTATTTTGAGCCGATTTCTTGCAGGTACTCTTAAAAATATGTTTTAAACACATTGAACGGTTCGGATCATCAAAATTTAGTCAGAAAATAGGAGGTCCACACCGGAGCAAAATAAGGGATCCCTTATTAGAAAGGGACTATGTACAGTGAGCTTCTAATAAGGGATCTCTTATTTGCTACGGTGTGGACCTCCTATTTCTTGATCAAATTATGATGATTCGAACCGTTCAATATGTTTAAAACGTGTTTTTAAGGGTACCCGCAAGAAATCGGCTCAAAATAATATTCGGAAAGACTTGATCCGTTCAATTTTTCATAACTATTCCTGTCGGCATTTATCAAAAACGGTTTAGATCAAGCTCTTCTCGATATTATTTTGAGCCGATTTCTTGCAGGTACTCTTAAAAATATGTTTTAAACACATTGAACGGTTCGGATGATCAAAATTTAGTCAGAAAATAGGAGATCCACACCGTAGCAAAATAAAGGATCCCTTATTAGAAAGGGACTATGTACGGTGAGCTTCTAATAAGGGATCCCTTATTTGCTACGGTGTGGACCTCCTATTTCTTGATCAAATTATGATGATCCGAACCGTTCAATATGTTTAAAACGTGTTTTTAAGGGTACCCGCAAGAAATCGGCTCAAAATAATATTCGGAAAGACTTGATCCATTCAATTTTTCATAACTATTCCTGTCGGCATTTATCAAAAACTGTTTAGATCAAGCTTTTCTCGATATTATTTTGAACCGATTTCTTGCAGGTACTCTTAAAAATATGTTTTAAACACATTGAACGGTTCGGATCATCAAAATTTAGTCAGAAAATAGGAGGTCCACACCGTAGCAAAATAAGGGATCCCTTATTAGAAAGGGACTATATATATATATATATATATATAGGGAAAGACTATATGAACCAACACTTTTTTAGACCAATATTAGACCAACGTCTAAACTCTTCGTTGTCGATTAAATTTTGATAATCCGAACCGTTCAATGTGTTTGAAACATGTTTTTAAGGGTACCCGCAAGAAATCAGCTCAAAATATTATCGGAAAGGACTTGATATAAACATTGGTTCATAAACCAGTTCCTGTCAGCATTTTGAACCACTGTTTGGATCAAGTTCTTTCCGATAATATTTTGAGCTGATTTCTCGCTGGTACCCTTAAAAACATGTTTTAAATACATTGAACGGTTCGGATCGTTCAAATTTAATCGAGAACGAAGAGTTTGGACGTTGGTCTAATATTGGTCTAAAAAAGTGTTGGTTCATATATATATTATCGGAAAGGGCTTGATCCAAACATTGGTTTATAAAACAGTTCCTGTCAACATTTTGAACCAATGTTTGGATCAAGCCCTTTTCGATAATATTTGGAGATGATTTCTCGCCGGTACCCTTAAAAACATGTTTTAAACACATTGAACGGTTCGGATTATCAAAATTTAATCGAGAATGAAGAGTTTAGGCGTTGGTCTAATATTGGTCTGAAAAAGTGTTGGTCCCTTGAGCCTCTATATATATATATATATACACGACACATGTACATATAATATGAGTATAATACATGTATAGGTACGTGTAATAATGTCACCCACCATCTCTTCCATGCTCAGCCAATTGAAACACAAACATTCACTTTCCATTGGGTACATATATATATACACATGTAATCTGAGCAAAACCATAAAATCCTCCAGAAAACTCACCAAATTCTAGGAGTAAATCTCATTTCCCCAATGACAACTCTTCTCTTGATCCCAACTCCTCTTCTCTCAAATAAAACCTCTATACACTATAAGAAAATACACTTTTGGCGACTAAAATTGGCGACAAAACTAAATTTAGTCGCCAAATAGAGTAACCTTTTTTGTCGCTAAAATGTTGAACCTTTAGCGACTAAAATTTTTTTAGTCGGGAAAAGTAACCTTTTGGCGACCAAAATTTGGCCAGTCGGGAAAAAATATGACTTTTGCAGACTAAACTTCATATAGTCGGAAAAAGTCAGACTTTTCCCGACTAACCAGGTTTTAGTCGCCAAAACTCGTGACTTTCACCGACTAAAATTTTAGTTAGTCGGAAAATGTCCATCTTTTGGCGACTAAATGTGTTTTTTAGTCGCCAAAAGTCATGTACTTTAGTCAGTGAAAGGAGAATCGTTCCATAGATATACATATGTACATATATTATATTTAGTATGCGAATATACGGATATACATATGTATAGTCCCTTTCTAATAAGGGATCCCTTATTTTGCTACGGTGTGAATCTCCTATTTTCTGACTAAATTTTGATAATCCGAACTGTTCAATGTGTTTAAAACATATTTTTAAGAGTACCTGCAAGAAATCGGCTCAAAATAATATCGAGAAGAGCTTGATCTAAACAGTTTTTGATAAATGCCGACAGGAATAGTTATAAAAAATTGAATGGATCAAGTCTTTCCGAATATTATTTTGAGCCGATTTCTTGCGGGTACCTTTAAAAACACGTTTTAAACATATTGAACGGTTCGGATCATCATAATTTGATCAAGAAATAGGAGGTCCACACCGTAGCAAATAAGGGATCCCTTATTAGAAGCTCACTGTACATAGTCCCTTTCTAATAAGGGATCCCTTATTTTGCTACGATGTGAACCTCCTATTTTCTGACTAAATTTTGATGATCCGAACCGTTCAACGTGTTTAAAACATATTTTTAAGAGTACCTGCAAGAAATCGGCTCAAAATAATACCGAGAAGAGCTTGTTCTAAACAGTTTTTGATAAATGCCGACAGGAATAGTTATGAAAAATTGAATGGATCAAGTCTTTTCGAATATTATTTTGAACCGATTTCTTGCGGGTACCCTTAAAAACACGTTTTAAACATATTGAACAGTTTGGATCATCATAATTTGATCAAGAAATAGAAGGTCCACACCGTAGCAAATAAGGGATCCCTTTCTGCTCACTGTACATAGTCCCTTTCTAATAAGGGATCCCTTATTTTGTTACGGTGTGGATCTCCGATTTTCTGACTAAATTTTGATGATCTGAACCGTTCAATGTGTTTAAAACATATTTTTAAGAGTACCTGCAAGAAATCGGCTCAAAATAATATCGAGAAGAGCTTGATCTAAACAGTTTTTGATAAATGCCGACAGGAATAGTTTTGAAAAATTGAATGGATCAAGTCTTTTCGAATATTATTTTGAGCCGATTTCTTGCGGGTACCCTTAAAAACACGTTTTAAACATATTGAACGGTTCGGATCATCATAATTTGATCAAGAAATAGGAGGTCCACACCGTAGCAAATAAGGGATCCCTTATTAGAAGCTCACTGTATATATATATATATATATATATATATATATATATGATCGGAATAAGGGATTCCTTATTTTGCTACGGTGTGGACCTCCTATTTCTTGATCAAATTATGATGATTGGAACCGTCCAATGTGTTTAAAACATGTTTTTAAGAGTACCAGCAAGAAATCGGCTCAAAACAATATCTGAAAACGCTTGATCAATTTAATTTTTTTTAAAACTGGTCCTGTCAGTATTTATCAAAAACTATTTAGATCAAGTCCTTCTTGATATTATTTTGAGCCGATTTCTTTTGGGTACCCTCAAAAACATATTTTAAATGGAGTATGCTGGTGATATTTTAAAAAACGCTTCGATTGTTGTCGACTGAAACGATCCCTCGACGTTTGAGTCAATTGGCACATCCATTTTACAAAACCCAATTCCGGTTTGGGACTGAGTGTGTTTATAATGGAGTATGCTGGTGATAGTATAAGTTAAATGGTCAATTGTAATGGTGTATATATTGAAGGCAGTCGTTGTGTTTCTAAAACGCAGTCGTTTTAAGGAATATAACCCAGAATGTATGACGTCATCTAGAGAGAGAAGTGACGTCAGTGACGCCAGATGAGGTCTCCAGTCCCGAACAAAAGAAAAATATGGTTTACTGGAGTATGGAGTCCCATTTATATGTCTCAGACCCTCCTGGGACTTTGCACGCCACGTGTTAATATTACCGTGGCGTGCCCGCGCTGGAGTCTGTGGCCCCCCAAGGGGACCCCCATAACTTTAATTTGAATGTGTGGGTGAGATTCAAACTTAAGGTTAATCAGATGGTCATTGTACCGTTGGATGTATAATGCTGATGTCCCATCACTGTCTCCCACTAGATAATTACTATGGTATCCTTGCTGAAGATCCAATAATGACGTGTCTGTGGACCACAAAAGCTGCAAATATCCCACTGAGTCTCAAACGTAAACAAATTTGCAGTTAGGCCCCCAATTGGAGGGGGTTAATTGTGATGGACGTGGATTGCTATTCTTTAAGAGAGCTTGTGTTGTCCATTTAGTAGATCTTGTGAGAGACCATTGTTGTATCCAGTACTACAAAATATACACATTGCATTAGTGTGCAATAGAAAATACTAATTTACGTCTGTTACGTCTAAGCTCAGGTCATGTTCAAAGGTATGGGTAAGAGGGGGTTTTAACCTCTAACCCCTCATAAACAGAGTGGAAAGAGGCCAAGGTATAATGGGGGGAAGTATGGGTCATCCAGTAAGTCTTTCTACAGTCGTCGGACTCGGATTGGAGTCCGTTGGAAGAAGGGCTTAAATGGTCGTGGTTTAATTGACGAAGTTTTTTCAACGTCTGTTGGGTTAGCCAATGGTCATTACAAGGGAGATTATTTTAAACTCCCTAGTCTGGGACAAGGTGTGACCTGTCGTCACACCAACCGTATCAAGATATGGACTATCAGACTAGATGGTCGATTTGCCATAAGTCCATCAGATGGGTTAATGACAGAGGCAAGTGCCGATGATGTGGGCGATGGGCCTCACATCGAGGGTCTGTTGGGTGTCGTTATTGTTCTGGACAGGATGCCTTCTGCTGTTGAACGTCCTACGTATTCGGATATATTTGGAGATGTTCCAAATAACGTTGGCTCACTTCTGGATCAACATGTTCGCGTTGATCAATTGAGCAGGTTTTAGGTGGCGGTTCGTGAAAGGAAGATTGTGAATACATCTTTAGCGGGTAGTGTTTACAATGTAAACAGATACATCAAGCTTCGAGGTCGGAGGAGTGTATACACGACGTTCAGAGATATGGGAGAAAATATCAGTGGGCGTTATGGTAACATAAGGGACAATGCAATACTGTTGTATACATTGTGGGAGTCCCCATCGGCCTCATTAATGCATTATAGCATTAATAGCAGAATCGTATATTTCCATTAGTATATTTTAAAAGGGATTCAACTGTTAACGTGTATCTATTTACGTGATATTTAATCTTCAAATAGTTGTGGTGTCTGTGTCGCTCATTAAATGAACAATGATTTATCATTAGTTACCAATAGACACGGATATATAACGAGATCGTCATGTATCCCACTATATGGCCATGTATCTCGCATTTAAAGTCAAACAGAGTGATAAAGATGCTAGATGTGATACATATGCAATCCAAATGGAAGTTTACTATAATTGTGTGATCGCTTAATGCACATAATTGAAATGAAATCGCAATACATTCATGTTGCACCAAATACATTATAATGGGATTCTAGGCCCCGCAGGGGCAATCAGTCTCACTTATCCAAGGTGCTCCCTGTCGAAAGAGGAAGCCCAATTACAAAGGAGGCTTCTCAACCTGTTCTTTATTGGGTTGGGTCGTCGATTTGATTGCAGCAGCTACTGCAGACCCAACCATATGAGCTAATTGAGTGGGCTCAATGGCAATAGTATTTGACGTGTTCGAGCCCACCTGAGAAATAGACGGACCGGGGTCTTCGGCTTCTTGATTGGGACTGGGCCTAAGGTAAGGCCCAGACGAGATGCTAACGGACGAGCGGGCCTGTTGATATGTGAGCCCAGGTACCATCCTGGGCCCATTTGAGCTCCTAGAGTTGACAGCGGAGAGAGTCCTGCACAGTTGAGGTTGTCTAGGAGCGTATGCGACGTGGGAGCAGTCTACGTCATCTTCCGTATACATGGTGGACCGTATCTTGAAATGGGGTGGCCTAAATGGAAGTTCTTCACCTCGTTTGCAGGTTGTCAATTTCACATAGGCCTTCATCTTACAATACCGTATCCCATATCGTATATTAGAGCCTTCAAGCCTGTATTTGGCAATCCATGGGCAGGTCTCTTCGGATAACGAAGCGTACGAATTGCCAAAATAGTATAGATCTATGTTACACCCGACTGGGAAGACGAATTGAGCCTGCTCTTGGTCTGCTGCGTCTAATCTGGTGTCGTATATGAAAACCCTTACCCTTCCTGTTGAATTAATCGGGCATTGTGCGTGATAGGTGATTAGGCATCTATCCACCATCATGGATAGCCTCTGTATTTTCTGGAATGCCCGATCAGTGAAGGTGGGGAAAATCAACTTAATAGGCTGCAGTTGAGTCGAAGCCTGTGCTTCGATTGTTGTCGACTGAAACGATCCCTCGACGTTTGAGTCAATTGGCACATCCATTTTACAAAACCCAATTCCGGTTTGGGACTAAGTGTGTTTATAATGGAGTATGCTGGTGATAGTATAAGTTAAATGGTCAATTGTAATGGTGTATATATAGAAGGCAGTCGTTGTGTTTCTAAAATGCAGTCGTTTTAAGGAATATAACCCAGAATGTATGACGTCATCTAGAGAGAGAAGTGACGTCAGTGACTCCAGATGAGGTCTCCAGTCCCGAACAAAAGAAAAATATGGTTTACTGGAGTATGGAGTCCCATTTATATGTCTCAGACCCTCCTGGGACTTTGCACGCCACGTGTTAATATTACCGTGGCGTGCCCGCGCTAGAGTCTGTGGCCCCGCAAGGGGACCCCCACAACTTTAATTTGAATGTGTGGGTGAGATTCAAACTTAAGGTTAATCCGACGATCATTGTACCGTAGGATGTATAATGCTGATGTCCCATCACTGTCTCCCACTAGATAATTACTATGGTATCCTTGGTGAAGATCCAATAATGAGTTTCCACGTGTCTGTGGACCACAAAAACTGCAAATATCCCACTGAGTCTCAAACGTAAACAAATTTGCAGTTAGGCCCCCAATTGGAGGGGGTTAATTGTGATGGACGTGGATTGCTATGCTTTAAGAGAGCTTGTGTTGTCCATTTAGCAGATGTTGTGAGAGACCATTGTTGTATCCAGTACTACAAAATATACACATTGCATCAGTGTGCAATAGAAAATACTAATTTACGTCTGTTACGTCTAAGCTCAGGTCATGTTCAAAGGTATGGGTAAGAGGGGGTTTCAACCTCTAACCCCTCATAAACAGAGTGGAAAGAGGCCAAGGTATAATGGGGGGAAGTATGGGTCATCCAGTAAGTCTTTCTACGGTCGTCGGACTCGGATTGGAGTCCGTTGGAAGAAGGGCTTAAATGGTCGTGGTTTAATTGACGAAGTTTTTTCAACGTCTGTTGGGTTAGCCAATGGTCATTACAAGGGAGATTATTTTAAACTCCCTAGTCTGGGACAAGGTGTGACCTGTCGTCACACCAACCGTATCAAGATATGGACTATCAGACTAGATGGTCGATTTGCCATAAGTCCATCAGATGGGTTAATGACAGAGGCAAGTGCCGATGATGTGGGCGATGGGCCTCACATCGAGGGTCTGTTGGGTGTCGTTATTGTTCTGGACAGGATGCCTTCTGCTGTTGAACGTCCTACGTATTCGGATATATTTGGAGATGTTCCAAATAACGTTGGCTCACTTCTGGATCAACATGTTCGCGTTGATCAATTGAGCAGGTTTTAGGTGGTGGTTCGTGAAAGGAAGATTGTGAATACATCTTTAGCGGGTAGTGTTTACAATGTAAACAGATACATCAAGCTTCGAGGTCGGAGGAGTGTATACACGACGTTCAGAGATATGGGAGAAAATATCAGTGGGCGTTATGGTAACATAAGGGACAATGCAATACTGTTGTATACATTGTGGGAGTCCCCATCGGCCTCATTAATGCGTTATACTATTAATAGCAGAATTGTATATTTCCATTAGTATATTATAAAAGGGATTCAACTATTAACGTGTATCTGTTTACGTGATATTTAATCTTCAAATAGTTGTGGTGTCTGTGTCGCTCATTAAATGAACAATGATTTATCATTAGTTACCAATAGACACGGATATATAACGAGATCGTCATGTATCCCACTATATGGCCATGTATCTCGCATTTAAAGTCAAACAGAGTGATAAAGATGCTAGATGTGATACATATGCAATCCAAATGGAAGTTTACTATAATTGTGTGATCGCTTAATGCACATAATTGAAATGAAATCGCAATACATTCATGTTGCACCAAATACATTATAATGGGATTCTAGGCCCCGCAGGGTCGCAATCAGTCTCACTTATCCAAGGTGCTCCCTGTCGAAAGAGGAAGCCCAATTACAAAGGAGGCTTCTCAACCTGTTCTTTATTGGGTTGGGTCATCGATTTGATTGCAGCAGCTACTGCAGACCCAACCATATGAGCTAATTGAGTGGGCTCAATGGCAATAGTATTTGACGTGTTCGAGCCCACCTGAGAAATAGACGGACCGGGGTCTTCGGCTTCTTGATTGGGACTGGGCCTAAGGTAAGGCCCAGACGAGATGCTAACGGACGAGCGGACCTGTTGATATGTGAGCCCAGGTACCATCCTGGGCCCATTTGAGCTCCTAGAGTTAACAACGGAGAGAGTCCTGCACAGTTGAGGTTGTCTAGGAGCGTATGCGACGTGGGAGCAGTCTACGTCATCTTCCGTATACATGGTGGACCGTATCTTGAAATGGGGTGGCCTAAATGGAAGTTCTTCACCTCGTTTGCAGGTTGTCAATTTCACATAGGCCTTCATCTTACAATACCGTATCCCATATCGTATATTAGAGCCTTCAAGCCTGTATTTGGCAATCCATGGGCAGGTCTCTTCGGATAACGAAGTGTACGAATTGCCAAAATAGTATAGATCTATGTTACACCCGACTGGGAAGACGAATTGAGCCTGCTCTTGGTCTGCTGTGTCTAATCTGGTGTCGTATATGAAAGCCCTTACCCTTCCTGTTGAATTAATCGGGCATTGTGCGTGATAGGTTATTAGGCATCTATCCACCATCATGGATAACCTCTGTATTTTCTGGAATGCCCGATCAGTGAAGGTGGGGAAAATCAGCTTAATAGGCTGCAGTTGATTCGAAGCCTGTGCTTCGATTGTTGTCGACTGAAACGATCCCTCGACGTTTGAGTCAATTGGCACATCCATTTTACAAAACCCAATTCCGGTTTGGGACTAAGTGTGTTTATAATGGAGTATGCTGGTGATAGTATAAGTTAAATGGTCAATTGTAATGGTGTATATATAGAAGGCAGTCGTTGTGTTTCTAAAACGCAGTCGTTTTAAGGAATATAACCCAGAATGTATGACGTCATCTAGAGAGAGAAGTGACGTCATTGACTCCAGATGAGGTCTCCAGTCCCGAACAAAAGAAAAATATGGTTTACTGGAGTATGGAGTCCCATTTATATGTCTCAGACCCTCCTGGGACTTTGCACGCCACGTGTTAATATTACCGTGGCGTGCCCGCGCTGGAGTCTGGGGCCCCGCAAGGGGACCCCCACAACTTTAATTTGAATGTGTGGGTGAGATTCAAACTTAAGGTTAATCCGACGGTCATTGTACCGTTGGATGTATAATGCTGATGTCCCATCACTGTCTCCCACTAGATAATTAATATGGTATCCTTGGTGAAGATTCAATAATGACGTGTCTGTGGACCACAAAAACTGCAAATATCCCACTGAGTCTCAAACGTAAACAAATTTGCAGTTAGGCCCCCAATTGGAGGGGGTTAATTGTGATGGACGTGGATTGCTATGCTTTAAGAGAGCTTGTGTTGTCCATTTAGCAGATGTTGTGAGAGACCATTGTTGTATCCAGTACTACAAAATATACACATTGCATCAGTGTGCAATAGAAAATACTAATTTACGTCTGTTACGTCTAAGCTCAGGTCATGTTCAAAGGTATGGGTAAGAGGGGGTTTCAACCTCTAACCCCTCATAAACAGAGTGGAAAGAGGCCAAGGTATAATGGGGGGAAGTATGGGTCATCCTGTAAGTCTTTCTACGGTCGTCGTCTAGTTTGCTCATCACACTGGTCTAGTCTACTCATCCTAGTGGCGTGGTCTACTCATCCCACTGATCTGGGCTGCTCATCTCACTAGTCTCCTCTGCTCATCCTGATCCCCTTTTCTCAGCCTGGTCATCCTACTCACTAGTCTCCTCTTCTCAGCCGATCTCCTCGGCTCAGCATGGTCTCCTCTTTCAACCTAGTCATCCTACTCACTCGTCTCCTCTACTCAGCCAGTCTCCTCCGCTCAGCATGGTGTCCTCTACTCAGCCAGTCTCCTCTTCTCAGTCTAGTCATCCTACTTACTGGTCTCCTCTACTCACTTGTAGTACCCTAGGTCCCTAATTGGTATTTCATGAGCATGTTGGCTGAAATTAAAATTTAATTAAGATGCAAGTATGTGTTATTATATGTGGTGGCATGTTTATTTGAGTATGTGAGGTAATGTTGTTCAATTTGATTAAGTTTAGATAATTAAATTGGCTAGCATAATTTTTGTTAATTACATGTATTAGTAGATGAGTTTAGGATTTCTTTTAAAATAAAGGTAATAAGTGAATATAGGGTTTAATGTGTGATGGTACACCTTAGCACTTGCACTCTACCACATAGGATAATAAGTTTAATTTTCTTTTTTACGTTTATCTCTTCCACCGCTTCTCTGTAAAATTGCAAACGATAGAAACAATAAAAAGAAGGGCAACGTACAAAGAGAAGAAGAGAAAGGGAGAAACCTAGATCAAGACTGGGGAAAAGTTTGATTGAGTTGAGATTTAAGCCATAGGTGGTAAGTACATACTCTTTTATGTTTGATTTCATCTTTTACAAGTTTGGTTTCATGTTTCTTGGTAGGGTTTTGAGTTTAGAGATCATAGAACCTATTCTTTTATGATGGTTTGAGAGTTTAGGATGAGTTCTTGATGGATTCATTGATATTGGGTATGAATTAAGAAGTTTTGAAATCTGCAGAATTTGGAAACCTAATCATAACCTTATTTTGGTTTAACTTAGTTAGGGATATTCCTGGACTCGAAAATTTATGAAATTTTTACAGAGAACTGTTCTATATGTCTTCTATATTAAGTAAAAATTTCAGAGTCTAATTCGAAATACACAATTCTACAAAATTCACGAACTTAGCTACTATCAGATTCGTCACAGCGCTGACTACACCGACACACTTTGGGAAAACAGCCATAACTCTTACCACGAGTATCGAAATCACGCACCGTTTATTTTGTTTGAAAGTAGATACATTGAACTTCAATAATATGTAGAGTTTGAATTTTATTTTTACTTGAGCAGAAACAGATTTGAGTTTGAAGTTGGTTAAGATGCAGTTTCTGCAATTGTTATGTTTCTAATTGAGTGTCCAACTTTGGAAGGACATAAATATGTTGTATGTACTTCATTTTTTTTAATCTATCTCTTGTTATTGCGAATGTTTTGGGAATACCTTTTATTGACTTTGATATGGATACTTGTAATCGCATATCTGTATATTCTGGAGTTGTTAGACTTGCACCTAATTTTAAGACTTGGACTCTAGATTCTTGTTTATGAATTTTAGATGCATAGAAATTTAGAAATCACTTGGAATATGTCTAATATACGTTTATGATACTTATTTTGTATAGGAGACTTGTGTAAGAGCTTAAAGTCAAGGTGAGCGTTTAATACCTTGGTTATATGTATTTTCTCACTTATCTTGTAACTATGTGAACGATGTGTTTTGTGTTTAAACTATTGAGTATGAGCATGGATACGGAATTGATAGGTATAGTATTTTGAAAATTAGTAGTGTCATTACTCCATCCTCATTCCTTTGGGAACACTAGTTACGTGCACGCTATGAATACAAGATATGCTATGACATCTAGTTTATCCGCCCAAGGACGCTTGGGGTATGAAACATGACAAGTATGAATGATGGGCATCATAAATAATATGAAAAATGTGAAAGGTTATGCATATTTGAATATGTTATCGAATGTTTTTAACAATTTCTGTATCTTTGCTAAACATATAGTCTTGGTATTATTCATTCATACGAGCGAAAGCTTATGGAGCATATTTATATATGTTCCAAGTGATAGGAAACTGAAACAGGAATGAAGAAGCCTTCGAAAGCCAACTTGTGGACACCTATTGTGTTTTGTCATGTACTGTATGATTGGAAGTACTTTAGTTTTTGTCTTTTTTTTTTTTTGTAAGTTAGAGCTATGTATAGGCTTTGTTCTTACTATAAGCTTTTGTAATTAAAGTTGTGTGGACATGTAAGGACAGTTATAGCAACTCTGAGTAGTTTTGTAATATATGAATATAATTTTGTTTTGTTGATGTTATTCACAAGGGTATTAGTTTACTATTTAACGTTCAGTTGAATTTGATCCTCCAGGTTTGTATAATCTTAGTTTTGGCCTTGGGTGATTGTGCTATCACCCGGCATCTGTTGCGATGGACTTGGGGAGAATGGGTCAAGGTCGTGACATCACTGGTCTCCTCTGTTCATCCTGATCTCTTCTTCTCAGCTTGGTCATCCTACTCACTGGTCTCCTCTACTCAGCCAGTCTCCTTGGCTCAACATGGTCTCCTCTACTCAGCCAATCTCCTCTTCTCAGTCTAGTCATTTTACTCGCTGGTCTCCTCCACTCATTCACTCACCTCCTCTACTCATTTTGGTCATCCTGCTCATTGGTCTCCTCTACTTATCTGGTCTCCTTTTCTCAATCTGGTCATCCTACTCACTAGTTGTCTTACTCACTTGTCTCCTCTACTCATTCTGGTCATCCTACTCACTTGTCTCCTTTACTCACTCACTGGCCTCCTCTACTCATCCGGTCTCCTCTTCTCGGCCTGGTCATCCTATTCACTAGTCATTTCACTCACTTGTCTCCTCTACTCACTCACTGGTCTCCTCTACTCACCCGGTCTCCTCTCCTCAATCTGGTCATCCTACCCATTTGTCTCTCTACTCACTCACTGACCTACTGGTCATCTCAGCGTGGTCATACTGGTCTACTGCTCATCCCAGCATGGTCATCTCGATAGTATTCATCTTCAACCTTTGGCCCACCTTCATAACTTGTTGAAGGGGACTTTGGGAATGATCCAGGGCATTCAATTGGATAAATAAGAGAAAGAAACTTACATTGTAGCTTGATTCAACGGTTGTGAAGGAAATTGTAACAAGTGGGTCTCTCTCTCTTTTTCTCTAAAATTTGTCTCTTCTCTTCTTATTATTCTCACTTCTTCCACCCTCTAAATATTTTGCCCCCTCCCCCGAGTGGAGGGAACAGAGGTGGTATATATGCATTTGTGGTCATCATGTGGAGAGGACAAAAAGAAAAAACTTGGTGTGCAAGTATGATTAATCATGGATGTTGAGTGTGGGTTTAGAAATTGTCATGGATGTCATTGGTGAGTGCTACTTGGCTGCCAAGAATCTGAAAAAAAACAGTAAATAAGAAGAGATTTTTAGAAGCAAAACCATGGGTCTATCACTACAAGAAAAAATACAATTCCCGACTAAACGTTTAGTCGCCAATAGTCCACTATTTAGTCGCCAAAAGTATTTGCCGACTAAAAAATTTAGTCGCCCCTTTCGTCACCGAATCGAGGTCAAGAAAAGTTTTTGCCGACTAAATACGGTTTGGTCGCCAATTGTAATATCCACGTGGCGCTGACAAAAGCAAAAAAATCCACATACATTGCCACATAAGACCTCTAACAGCCACGTGGCACTTACTGTACCAGAATCATGATAATATATACCCTAACAATATTCGAACTCACCACCTCTTCCATAATAACCAAACACCTATCCACCAGGCCACTTACACAATTATGTTTAGTAGTAAAAATATAAATATTTATTATATCAAATGAACTCACGAATTACGTATACATATATATATATATATATATATATATATATATATATATATATATATATATATATATTCGTATATTTCATTTATACATATATATAGTATACACATATATATATAAATGTAATACAAATAGTATATATATGTATATATCCGTATATTCGTATACTATATATAATATATCTACAAATACAATATATGTATAATATATAGCATATGTATATATATGTATACATACAATATTCATATATTATGTACTATATGTATATATAATATTTGTATATATATCCGTATATTCGTATACCATATATAATACATGTATATCCGTATACATATATATAGTATACACATGTATGTGTATATATATAAATGTATATATAAATGTATATTCATATACGGAGTATATATAATATATGTATATTCGAATACATATATACATATACATATATCTGTGTGTGTGTGTGTATCTATATATTTGTATACCATATATACATACATGTATGTAATAAATATAACATATATATACATACATGTATATAATATATATAACATACACACACGTACATATACATACATACATATATATATCCGTGTATATACATAACTGTTCCTGTCGGCATTTATCAAAAACTGTTTAGATCAAGCTCTTCTCGATATTATTTTGAGCCGATTTCTTGCAGGTACTCTTAAAAATATGTTTTAAACACATTGAACGGTTCGGATCATCAAAATTTAGTCAGAAAATAGGAGGTCCACACCGTAGCAAAATAAGGGATCCCTTATTAGAAAGGGACTATGTACAGTGAGCTTCTAATAAGGGATCCCTTATTTGCTACGGTGTGGACCTTCTATTTCTTGATCAAATTATGATGATCCGAACCGTTCAATATGTTTAAAACGTGTTTTTAAGGGTACCCGCAAGAAATTGGCTCAAAATAATATTCGAAAAGACTTGATCCATTCAATTTTTCATAACTATTCCTGTCGGCATTTATCAAAAACTGTTTAGATCAAGCTCTTCTCGATATTATTTTGAGCCGATTTCTTGCAGGTACTCTTAAAAATATGTTTTAAACACATTGAACGGTTCGGATCATCAAAATTTAGTCAGAAAATAGGAGGTCCACACCGTAGCAAAATAAGGGATCCCTTATTAGAAAGGGACTATGTACAGTGAGCTTCTAATAAGGGATCCCTTATTTGCTACGGTGTGGACCTTCTATTTCTTGATCAAATTATGATGATCCGAACCGTTCAATATGTTTAAAACGTGTTTTTAAGGGTACCCGCAAGAAATCGGCTCAAAATAATATTCGGAAAGACTTGATCCATTCAATTTTTCATAACTATTCCTGTCGGCATTTATCAAAAACTGTTTAGATCAAGCTCTTCTCGATATTATTTTGAGCCGATTTCTTGCAGGTACTCTTAAAAATATGTTTTAAACACATTGAACGGTTCGGATCATCAAAATTTAGTCAGAAAATAGGAGGTCCACACAGTAGCAAAATAAGGGATCCCTTATTAGAAAGGGACTATACATATGTATATCCGTATATTCGCATACTAAATATAATATATGTACATATGTATATCTATGGAACGATTCTCCTTTCACTGGCTAAACTACATGACTTTTGGCGACTAAAAAACACATTTAGTCGCCAAAAGATGGACATTTTCCGACTAACTAAAATTTTAGTCGGTGAAAGTCACGAGTTTTGGCGACTAAAACCTAGTTAGTCGGGAAAAGTCATGACTTTAGTCGGGAAAAGTCTGACTTTTTCCGACTACATGAAGTTTAGTCGGCAAAAGTCATATTTTTTCCCGACTAGCCAAATTTTGGTCGCCAAAAGGTTACTTTTCCGACTAAAAAAATTTTAGTCGCCAAAGGTTCAACATTTTAGCGACAAAAAAGGTTAGTCAATTTGGCGACTAAATTTAGTTTTGTCGCCAAAAGTGTATTTTCTTATAGTGTATAGAGGTTTTATTTGAGAGAAGAGGAGTAGGGATCAAGAGAAGAGTTGTCATTGGGGAAATGAGATTTACTCCTAGAATTTGGTGAGTTTTCTGGAGGATTTTATGGGTTTGCTCAGATTACATGTGTATATATATATGTACCCAATGGAAAGTGAATGTTTGTGTTTCAATTGGCTGAGCATGGAAGAGATGGTAGGTGACATTATTACACATACCTATACATGTATTATACTCATATTATATGTACATGTGTCGTGTATATATATATATATATAGAGGCTCAAGGGACCAACACTTTTTCAGACCAATATTAGACCAACGCCTAAATTCTTCATTCTCGATTAAATTTTGATAATCCGAACCGTTCAATGTGTTTAAAACATGTTTTTAAGGGTACCGGCGAGAAATCATCTCCAAATATTATCGAAAAGGGCTTGATCCAAACATTGGTTCAAAATGTTGACAGGAACTGTTTTATAAACCAATGTTTGGATCAAGCCCTTTCCGATAATATATATATGAACCAACACTTTTTTAGACCAATATTAGACCAACGTCCAAACTCTTCGTTCTCGATTAAATTTGAACGATCCGAACCGTTCAATGTATTTAAAACATGTTTTTAAGGGTACCAGCGAGAAATCAGCTCAAAATATTATCGGAAAGAACTTGATCCAAACAGTGGTTCAAAATGCTGACAGGAACTGGTTTATGAACCAATGTTTAGATCAAGTCCTTTCCGATAATATTTTGAGCTGATTTCTTGCGGGTACCCTTAAAAACATATTTCAAACACATTGAACGGTTCTGATTATCAAAATTTAATCGACAACGAAGAGTTTAGACGTTGGTCTAATATTGGTCTAAAAAAGTGTTGGTTCATATAGTCTTATATATATATATATATATATATATATATTTGCTGGTACTCTTAAACACATTGGACGGTTCCGATCATCATAATTTGATCAAGAAATAGGAGGTCCACACCGTAGCAAAATAAGAAATCCTTTATTCCGATCAGTATTTAATTTTTTTTAAAACTGGTCCTGTCAGTATTTATCAAAAACTATTTAGATCAAGTCCTTCTTGATATTATTTTGAGCCGATTTCTTTTGGGTACCCTAAAAAACATATTTTAAACACATTGAACGGTTCCGATCATCAAAATTTGGTCAGAAAATAAGAGGTCCACACCGTAGCAAAATAAGGGATCCCCTATTAGAAGGGGACTAATATAGAGTGATCTTCTAATAAGTGATCCCTTATTTTGCTACGGTGTGGACCTCCTATTTCGTGATCAAATCACGATGATCTGAACCGTCCAATGTGTTTGAAACATGTTTTTAAGAGTACCAGCAAGAAATCGGCTCAAAACAATATCTGAAAAGGCTTGATCAATTTAATTTTTTTATAAAACTGTTCCTGTCAGTATTTTATCAAAAACTGTTTAGATCAAGTCCTTCTTCATATTATTTTGAACCGATTTCTTGCGGGTACCATTAAAAACATATTTTAAACAGACTGAACGGTTTCGATTATGAAAGTTTGGTTAAAAGATATGAGGTTCACACCGTAGCAAAATATGGGATCCCTTATTAGAAGGACACAAATATAGAGTGAGCTTCTAATAGGAGATCTCTTATTTTGCTACGGAGTGGATCTCCTATTTCTTCATCAAATCATGATGATCTGAACCGTCAAATGTCTTTGAAACATGTTTTTAAGAGTACCAGCAAGAAATCGGGTCAAAACAATATCTGAAATGGCTTGATCAATTTAATTTTTTATAAAACTGTTCCTGTCAGTATTTATCAAAAACTGTTTAGATCAAGTCCTTCTTCATATTATTTTGAGCCGATTTCTTGCGGGTACCCTTGAAAACATATTTTAAACACATTGAACGGTTCCGATTATCAAAATTTGTTCAGAAAATAGGAGGTCCACACCGTAGCAAAATAAGGGATCCCTTATAAGAAGGGGACTAATATAGAGTGAGCTTCTAATAAAGGATCCCTTATTTTGCTACGGTGTGAACCTCCTATTTCTTGATCAAGTTATGATAATCAGAAGTCCAATGTGTTTAAAACATGTTTTTAAGAGTACCAACAAGAAAATCGGCTCAGAACAATGTCTGAGAAGGCTTGATCAATTTAATTTTTTATAAAACTGTTCCTGTCAGTATTTATCAAAAACTATTTCCATCAAGTCCTTCTTGATATTATTTTGAGCCGATTTCTTTTGGGTACCCTAAAAAACATATTTTAAACACATTGAACGGTTCCGATCATCAAAATTTGGTCAGAAAATAGGATGTCCACACCGTAGCAAAATAAGGGATCCCTTATTAGAAAGAGACTAATATAGAGTGAGCTTCTAATAAGAGATCCCTTGTTTTGCTAGGGTGTGGACCTTCTATTTCTTGATCAAATTATGATGATCTGAACCATCCAATGTATTTAAAACATGTTTTTAAGAGTACCAGCAAAAAATCGGCTCAAAATAATATCTGAAAAGGCTTGATCAATTTAATTTTTTATAAAACTGTTCCTGTCAGTATTTTATCAAAAACTATTTAGATCAAGTACTTCTTGATATTATTTTGAGCCGATTTCCTGCGGGTATCCTTAAAAACATATTTTAAACACATTGAACGGTTCCGATCATCAAAATTTGGTCAGAAAATAGGAGGTACACACCGTAGCAAAATAAGAGATCCCTTATTAGAAAGGAACGAATATAGAGTGACGACCTTCTAATAAGGGATCCCTTATTTTGCTATGGTGTGGGCCTTCTATTTCTTGATTAAATTATGATGATCTGAACCGTTCAATGTGTTTAAAACATGTTGTTAAGAGTACTAGCACGAAATCGGCTCAAAGCAATATCTGAAAAGACTTGATAAATTTAATTTTTTGTAAAACTGTTCCTGTCAGTATTTTATCAAAAACTTCTTAGATCAAGTGTTTCTTGATATTATTTTGAGCCGATTTCTTGCGAGTACCCTTAAAAACATATTTTAAACACATTGAACGGTTCCGATCATCAAAAATTTGGTTAGAAAATAGGAGTTCCACACCGTAGCAAAATAAGGGATCCCTTATTAGAAGGTGACTAATATAGAGTAAGCTTCTAATAAGGGATCCCTTATTTTGCTACAGTTTGAACCTCCTATTTTTTAATCAAATTATGATAATCTGAACCGTCCAATGTGTTTAAAATATGTTTTTAACAGTAACAGCAAAAAATCGGCTCAAAACAATATCGGAAAAAGCTTGATCAATTTAATTTTTTATAAAACTGTTCCTGTCAGTATTTTATCAAAAACTGTTGAGATCAAGTACTTATTGATATTATTTTGGGCCGATTTCTTGTGGGTAAATTTAAAAACATATTTTAAATACATTGAACGGTTCCAATCATTAAAATTTGGTTAAAATAGGGGTACTGTGGAGATTGGTCAAAATTTAGTTCATTACGCAAAATAATCTTTAATAAAGTAACAAATAACTTGTGGGAACAAACCTTTATCAAATGTCCAAGAGATATGCAGTCCACTACAAAAATAGGGGTACTGTGGAGATTGATGATTGAAAGTCAAGGCATACTATAGAGCTCTGTACAATAAGCTTGTGCCTAATATAGAAGTGGAGAAGTATTGCAATCCGAAGAAGTTATAGAAAACCCCAATAAAGATTCCAACTAAATTGAGTTCAATAATTTATGCAGAGCAAAATCATATGGCAATCTTAAAGTATATCAGTTAGTTTCAATGAAGAATGCTAAACACGCAAAATCATATGAGATACTCTAAACACAAGTGATGTTTACTCTGATCTCATAGACAATTTTCTCAGCTATAGTTTAATTTCATGTTGACAATAAACTATTTGTATTCTTTTGAAAATATGCTAGTTGAGCGAATGAGTTTTTGTGTTTATTTGTCCTATTTGAGAAATTTGCCTTGTGTTGTTTAGCAAGGATTGTTTCTTCTAGAATATAGCTTAAGTCATTTCCATACATGCGTTTCCCAAGTGGAGTAGTCATAGCCAACTGTTATTAACGTCAAGCCCTGAAGTTGCTTTTCTTAGCATTACCTATATCGATTTATTAGTGAGACTATTGATGTAGTTGTGTTGTCGGGAGGCATCAAGTATTAGGTATCCTTAAAGTTAATTGGCTCGATAATTAGAAGTTCAATTCGTATGTGATACATAGGTACCGAAGCAACTTTGGTGTAGCTAGTCATACCTCTATTTGTTTTCTTTAAAATAGGTCTTAGCTCTTCAAGGATCTTATCACAGTGATACATTGGGTGCTATGGAAGCACAAGCACTGTCATGTTATACAAGTTTCCTCTGACAACCATGGTATGGGCATGTCTTACTATGTGTTTTCATAGATCGTTTTTCTACGTTTAAATACTTTACTCTAGATCTATTAGAGTTGTCCAACATATATCATGAAGGAATGCGATGATTCTAGATATCCTTTTAGTTGGATGAAAGTTTAGAAAAACTAAACCAAAACTGAGAGATTCCATCATGTCCGTAGCCTCCTCCCTCATGTGTTTCAACAAATATCTATGCACGACTTTCTGTTTCTATGTTGGCGCATTGATTCTTCTACAAATTTATTAAAATTGTCTCGACCTCTAATGTATAATAATTGTGTCTTTTTCGTGTGCCTTTTCAGATCATGAAGAACTTGCAGAAGTTTGAATAGTATTTTTTGGCGCAACTCAGGACTTCTGCTCATATTTTTTGGTAGCAAATATTTCTCGTAGTTTGTGGATCATTTTGGATTTTGATGTACTTATTTTAGCATGATATATGACATGATATGACATTTGATTTTTTAAATGATTATGAAAGCTTGAATTTTCTAATTTGGTTGGAGTTTGATATTTGATTATAGATGCAATTGTGTTGAACTTATAAGTGTTATCGGTTTAGAATTTGAATGAAAACATTTTGAGCCGATTTCTTGCAGGTACCCTTAAAAACATAATTTAAACACATTGAACGGTTCCGATCATCAAAATTTGGTCAGAAAATAGGAGGTCAACACCGTAGCAAAATAAGGGATCCCTTATTAGAAGGGGACTAATATAGAGTGAGCTTCTAATAAGGGATCCCTTATTTTGTCGGTACTCTTACAAATATGTTTTAAACACATTGGACGGTTCAGATCATCATAATTTGATCAAGAAATAGGAGGTCTACACCGTAGCAAAATAAGAGATCCTTTATTAGAAGCTTACTCTATATTAGTCCCCTTCTAATAAGGGATCCCTTATTTTGCTACGGTGTGGACATCCTATTTCTTGATCAAATTATGATGATCTGAACCGTCCAATGTGTTGAAAACATATTTTTAAGAGTACCAGGAAGAAATCGGCTCAAAATAATATCTGAAAATGCTTGATCAATTTAATTTTTTATAAAACTGTTCCTGTCAGTATTTATCAAAAACTGTTTAGATCAAGTCCGTCATGATATCATTTTGAGCAGATTTCTTGCGGGTACCCTTAAAAACATATTCTAAACACATTGAACGGTTCCGATCATCAAAATTTGGTCGGAAAATAAGAGATCCACACCGTAGCAAAATAAGGGATCCCTTATTAGAAGGGGACTAATATAGAGTAAGCTTCTAATAAAGGATCTCTTATTTTGCTACGGTGTAGACCTCCTATTTCTTGATCAAATTATGATGATCTGAACCGTCCAATGTGTTTAAAACATATTTGTAAGAGTACCGACAAGAAATCGACTCAAAACAATATCTGAAAAAACTTGATCAATTTAATATTTTATAAAAGTGTTCCTGTCAGTATTTTATCAAAAACAGTTTAGATCAAGTCCTTCTTGATATAATTTTGAGCCGATTTCTTGCGGTTACCCTTAAAAACATATTTTAAACACATTGAACGGTTCCGATCATAAAAATTTGGTCAGAAAATAGGAGATACACACCGTAGCAAAATAAGGGATCCCTTATTAGAAGGGGACTAATATAGAGTGAGCTTCTAATAAGGGATCCCTTATTTTGCTACGGTGTGGGCCTCCTATTTCTAGATCAAATTATGATAATCTGAACCTTCCAATGTGTTTAAAACATGTTTTTAAGAGTATCAACAAGAAATAGGATCAAAACAATATATGAAAAGGCTTGATCAATTTAATTTTTTATAAAACAATTCCTGTCAGTATTTTATCAAAAACTGTTTATGTCAAGTCTTTCTTCATATTATTTTGAGGCGATTTCTTGCGAGTACCCTTAAAAACATATTTTAAACACATTGAAAGGTTCCGATCATCAAAATTTAGTTAGAAAATAAAAGGTCTACACCGTAGCAAAATAAGAGATCCCTTATTAGAAGGGGACTAATATAGAGTGAGCTTCCAATAAGCGATTTCTTATTTTGTTACGGTGTGTACATTCTATTTCTTAATCAAATTATGATGATCTGAACCGTCCAATGTGTTGAAAACATATTTTTAAGAGTATCAGGAAGAAATCGGCTCAAAACAATATCTGAAAAGGCTTGATCAATTTAATTTTTTATAAAACTGTTCTTGTCAGTATTTATAAAAAATTGTTTAGATCAAGTCCTTCATGATATTATTTTGACCCGATTTCTTGCGGGTACCGTTAAAAACATATTTTACACACATTGAACAGTTCCGATCATCAAAATTTAGTCAGAAAACAGGAGGTCCATAGCGTAGCAAAATAAGGGATCCCTTATTAGAAGAGGACTAATATAGAGTGAGCTTCTAATAAGAGATCCCTTATTTTGCTACGGTGTGGACCTCCTATTTGTTGATCAAATTATGATGATCTGAACCGTCCAATGTGTTTAAAACATGTTTTTAACAGTACCAGCAAGAAATCGGCTCAAAAGAATCTGAAAAGGCTGAATCAATTTAATTTTTTATAAACCTGTTCCTGTGTAAACCTCCTAGTAGCAAAATAAGAGATCTCTTACTAGAAGGGGAGTACTATAGAGTGAGCTTCTAATAAGAGATCACTTATTTTTTCTCTGGTGTAAACCTCCTATTTGTTGATCAAATAATGATGATCTGAACCGTCTAATTTGTTTGAAACATAATTTTAAGAATACCAGCAAGAAATCGGCTCAAAAAAATATCTGAAAGGCTTGATGAATTTAATTTTTTATAAAACTGTTTTTGTCAGTATTTTATCAAAAACTGTTTAGATCAAGCCTTTCTTGATATTATTTTAAGCCGATTTCTTCCGGGTACCCTGAGAAACATATTGTAAACACATTGAACGGTTCCGATCATCGAATTTTGGTCAGAAAATAGGAGGTCTACACCGTAGCAAAATAAGGGATCCCTTATCAGAAGCTCACTCTATATTAATCCCTTCTAATAAAGAATCCCTTATTTTGCAACGCTGTGGACCTCCTATTTTCCGACTAAATTTTGACGATCGGAAAATAAGGAATCCTTTATTAGAAGGGGACTTCCCTTTTAATAAGGGATCCCTTATTTTGCTACGGTGTGGACCTCCTGTTTTTTGATTAAATTATGATGATCTGAACCGTCCAATGTGTTCATAACTTGTTTTTAAGTGTACCCGCAAGAAATCGGCTCAAAAAAATATCTGAAAAGGCTTGATCAATTTAATTTTTTATAAAACTGTTCCTGGCAGTATTTTATCAAAAACCATTTAGATCAAGTCCTTTTTGATATTATTTTGAGCCGATTTCTTTTGGGTACCCTAAAAAACATATTTTAAACACATTGAACGGTTCCGATCATCAAAATTTGGTCAGAAAATAGGAGGTCCACACCGTAGCAAAATAAGGGATCCCTTATTAGATGGAACTAATATGGAGTGAGCTTCTAATAAGGGATCACTTATTTTGCTACGGTGCGAACCTCCTATTTATTGGTCAAATTATGATGATCTGAACCGTCCAATGTGTTTAAAACATGTTTTTAAGCGTACCAGCAAGAAATTGGATCAAAACAATATCTGAAAAGGCTTGATCAATTTAATTTTTTATAAAACAGTTCCTGTCAGTATTTTATCAAAAACTGTTTATATTAAGTCCTTCTTCATATTATTTTGAGCCGATTTCTTGCGGGTACCCTTAAAAACATATTTTAAACACATTGAACTGTTCCGATCATCAAAATTTGGTTAGAAAATAGAAGGTCTACACCGTAGCAAAATAAGGGATCCCTTATTAGAAGCGAACTAATATAGAGTGAGTTTCTAATAAGCGATCCCTCATTTTGCTACGGTGTGGACATCCTATTTCTTGATCAAATTATGATGATCTGAACTATCCAATGTGTTTAAAACATGTTTTTAACAGTACCAGCTAGAAATCGGCTTAAAAAATATATCTGAAAAGGCTTGATCAATTTAATTTTTTATAAATCTGTTCCTGTCAGTATTTTATCAAAAAAATTTAGATCAAGTAATTCTTAATATTATTTTGAGCCGATTTCTTGCGGGTGCCCTTAAAAATATATTTTAAACACATTGAACGGTTCCGATCAACAAAATTTGGTCACAAAATAGGAGGTCCACACTGTACCAAAATAAGGGATCCCTTATTAGAAGGGGACTAATGTAGAGTGAGCTTCTAATAAGGGATCCCTTATTTTGCGACGGTGCGGACCTCCTATTTCTTGATCAAATTATGGTGATCTGAACTGTGCAATATGTTTAAAACATATTTTTCAGGGTACCAATAACAAAATCGGCTTAAAACAATATCTGAAAAGGCTTGATCAATTTAATTTTTTATCAAACTGTTTCTGTCAGTATTTTATCAAAAACTGTTTAGATCAAGTCTTTTTTGATATTATTTTGGGTCGATTTCTTACGGGTACCCTTAAAAACATATTTTAAACACATTGAACGGTTCCGATCTTCAAAATTTGGTCAGAAAATAGGAGGTCCACGCCGTAGCAAAATAAGGGATCCAATATTAGAAGGAGACAAGTATAGAGTGAGGTTCTATAAGGGATTTCTTATTTTGCTACGGTGTGGACCTCCTATTTCTTGATCAAATTATGATTGATCTGAACCGTCCAATGTGTTTAAAACATGTTTTTAAGAGTACCAGCAAGAAATCGGCTCAAAACAATATCTGAAAAGGCTTGATCAATTTAATTTTTTATAAAACTGTTCATGTCAGTATTTTATCAAAAACTGTTTAGATCAAGTCCTTGTTAATATTATTTTGAGTTGATTTCTTGCGGGTACACTTAAAAACATATTTTAAACACATAGAATGGTTCTGATCTTCAAAATTTGTTAAGAAAATAGGAGAACCACATCGTAGCAAAATAAAGGATCCTTTATTAGAAGGAGACTAATATAGAGTGAGCTTCTAATAAGGCATCCCTTATTTTGCTACGGTGCGGACCTACTATTTCTTGATCAAATTATGATGATCTGAACCGTCCAATGTGTTTAAAACATGTTTTTAACAGTACCGGTGAGAAATCGGCTCAAAAAAATATATGAATTGGCTTGATCAATTTAATTTTTTTATAAACCTGTTCCTGTCAGTATTTTATCAAAAAGTTTTTAGATCAAGTCCTTCTTGATATTATTTTGAGCCGATTTGTTGCGGGTAGCCTGAAAAACATATGTTAAACACATTGAACGGTTTCGATCATCAAAATTTGGTCAGAAAATAAGAGGTCCACACCGTAGAAAAATCAGGGATCCCTTGTTAGAAGGGGACTAATATAGAGTGAGATTCTAATAAGGGATTCCTTATTTTGCTACGGTGTGCACCTCCTATTTTTTGATCAAATTATGATGATCTGAACCGTCCAATGTGTTTAAAACATATTTTTAAGTGTACTATTAAGAAATCGGCTCAAAATAATACCTGAAAAGATTGATTAATTTAATTTTTGATAAAACTATTCCTGTCAGTATTTATAAAAAACTGTTTAGATCAACTCCTTCTTCAAAATTATTTTGAGCCGATTTATTGCGGGTGCCCTTAAAGACATACTTTAAACTCATTAAACGGTTTTGATCATCAAAATATGGTCAGAAAATAAGAGGCACACACCATAGCAAAATAAGGGATCCCTTATTAGAAGGAGACTAATATAGAGCGAGCTTCTAATAAGGGATCCCTTATTTTTCTATGGTGTGTAGCTCCTATTTCTTGATCAAATTATGGTAATCTGAACCGTCCAATGTGTTTAAAACATGTTTTTAAGAGTATCATCAAGAAATCCGCTCAAAACAATATCTGAAAAGGCTTGATCAATTTAATTTTTTATAAAACTATTCCCGTTAGTATTTTTATCAAAAACTGTTTAGATCAAGTATTTCTTGATATTATTTTGAGCCGATTTCTTGCGAGTACCCTTAAAAATATATTTTAAACGCATTGAACGATTCCGATCGTCAAAATTTGGTCAGAAAATAGGAGGTCCACACCGTAGCAAAATACGGGATCCCTTATTAGAAAGTGACTAATATATAGTGAGTTTCTAATAAGGGATCCCTTATTTTGTTACGGTATCGACCTCCTATTTCTTGATCAAATTATGATGATCTGAACCGTCCAATGTCTTTGAAACATGTTTTTAAGAGTACCAGTAAGAAATCGGCTCAAAACAATATCTGAAAAGGCTTGATCAATTTAATTTTTTATAAAACTGTTCCTGTCAGCAATTATTAAAAACTGTTTACATCAAGTCCATCTTGATATTATTTTGAGCCGATTTTTTGCGGGTGCCCTTAAAAACATATTTTAAACACATTCAACGGTTGCGATCATCAAAATTTGGTCAAAAAATAGGAAGTTCACACCGTAGCAAAATAAGGGATCCCTTATTAGAAGGGGACTAATATAGGCGAAGATTCCAATAAGGGATCCCTTATTTTGCTACGGTGTGCACCTCCTATTTCTTGATCAAATTATGATGATATGAACCGTCCAATTTATTTGAAACATGTTTTTAAGAGTACCAGCAATAAATCGGCTAAAAATAATATCTGAAAAGGCTTGATCGATTTAATTTTTTATAAAACTGTTCCTGTCAGTATTTATCCAAAACTGTTTAAATCAAGTCCTTCTTGATATTATTTTGAGCCTATTTCTTGCGAGTACCCTTAAAAACATATTTTAAACACATTGAACAGTTCCAGTCATCAAAATTTGGTCAGGAAATAGGAGGTCCACGCCGTAGCAAAATAAGGGATCCCTTATTAGAAGGGGACTAATATAGAGTGAGCTTCTAATAAGGGATCCCTTATTTTGCTACGGTATCGACCTCCTATTTCTTGATCAAATTATGATGATCTGAACCGTCCAATGTCTTTGAAACATGTTTTTAAGAGTACCAGTAAGAAATCGGCTCAAAACAATATATGAAAAGGCTTGATCAATTTAATTTTTTATAAAACTGTTCGCGTCAGTATTTAGTAAAAACTATTTAGATCAAGTCATTCTTGATATTATTTTGAGCCGATTTCTTGTGGGTATCCTCAAGAACATATTTTAAACACATTGAACGGTTCCGATCATCAAAATTTGGTCAGAAAATAGGAAGTTCACACCGTAGCAAAATAAGGGATCCCTTATTAGAAGGGGGCTAATATAGAGTGAGCTTCTAATAAGGGATCCCTTATTTTGCTACGGTGTGAACCTCCTATTTCTTGATCAAATTATGATGATCTGAACCTTCTAATGTATTTGAAACATTTTTTTAAGAGTACCAGCAATAAATCAGCTCAAAATAATATATGAAAAGGCTTGATCGATTTAATTTTTTATAAAACTGTTCCTGTCTTTATTTATCAAAAACTGTTTAGATAAAGTCCTTCTTGATATTATTTTGAGCCGATTTCTTGCTGGTAAACTTAAAAATATATTTTAAACACATTGAACTGTTCTGATAATCATAATTTGGTCAGAAAATAGGAGGTTCACATCGTAGCAAAATAAGGGATCCCTTATTAGAAGGGGACTATATATATATATATATATATATATTTCCATCATTCATTTGTTTTTTCCTTCATTGTTCTTTTTTTTTTTTTAAAAAAAACAAAAAACTATTCCATTTGTATTCATAAATTCAGGTCTTTACAAAATTACAAAGATTAAACGGGCTTTAAGCAAACACATCACTGCAACAACCATCGATCCCAACTAAAATTGACGCCCATAGAGACGCCATTCATCTGCATCTTAAAACCCTAGATACACTATTTTTAGCATGGCAAGATGCCACCTGGAAGGATAACCAACATAAAAGTACTTTACAATGCCTTTTTTTTGGTTTTTCCCTCTTACAGATTTAGAAGTGCACTAACCGATTACTGAAGTATTTTTTCTATATATAAAAGGAAAGTATAATTAGTGTCCTATTTTTTTTAAAGTTTTGTAATATTTTTAAAATTGACAAAATTGTCCTTCGCAAAAATTATTTTCACACAATAACAAATGATAAAAGAATTAATTGTCAGGGATAAAATTAATATTGTCTCAATTATTAAAAAAGAATAGCGTGATGAAGAGGCCCATGAGGATTCACGCGGAGAAGAAGAGAAACGAGGGCTTCCTGAATCTCACCCACCGCCTCGTTGGTAAGGTGTGCTTAACAATGTACTTTTGAATTCCTATCTTAGGGTTTAAAATTGGTGGTGCGTGCGTATAAAGGGCGAAGCTAAACATATAACTCTTAAGGCGGAGGTAATATGAAGCTCATATTACCGATTACACTAATTAATATCGAAGGATTGTCTTATAAATACGCACCGATCTCTATAAAGCTTTCACGTTACTGGATCGGCTACTCCGCTAACCTTTACAAGTTTTTAAATCCTAGCTAGGGTCTATATGTTGCCCAGATACAGAGAACTAAGAGGGAAAGAGATTTACAGAAAAAATATGCACTACTTAATATCAGAGAATAATATATGGCAACTATTTTTTTATGCTATTATTACAATGTGTAGGAAAAAATGCATCGGAATTTATTTCAGAAAATCATTTGATTCTTAACTTATCATATTATCAAACTAAAATAAAAATAATTTTGATCATCTGCTCGCTTGACCTGCAACAAGACTTGACACTAGTGTGGTATCTCATCTCACCAATACCCTTCCGATGACTAAGTTAGCTTTGAGGGTGGAGGGAAAAGATATAATAAGAAATAAAGAGGTTATGTATTCAAATGGACAGTATATTCGGACCTTGTACCATAGGAAACCCTTTGGTTATATATATAGAGCTGTCCATATCTTTTAGCTTCTTGGCGAGATAATAGGAGATATCTAACATATTCTCCTAGAGAATATGTCAAATGAATTTTCTCACGCTTATCTTTCTGTTGCGCAAGGATAGACTTGATCACTCCACTTAGATAGGTGTATGTTTGGGGGGAACACTTCCCACGTATGTAATGGAGGAGTGTAAGGATCTTCATCTGCTTTAATTTGTCCTATTCAGACAGAACAAATACTCAAGCTAACCGAGTACGTAGAATATTAGGCTGAGCAAAGTACATGATCAGCTCAACCAACCTGTTATATATCCTGGTCATCTTGACTATAGTTATCCTTGTAATTTGATCTCTTATTCACTGAAGTATGTTGCACATTTGTGTTTGTAACTTGAAATTGTATCATAAAAGTCGGTAGCAACCCTAAATCAAGTGGCAACTTTAATGGTGTTAACTTTGGGAGATCTTGCGAGTTGCCCATACTTGTACCATTAGCATTAACCTCCTAGATTGGAACCGGCCAAAAATTTGACATATCCAACCATTTCGATGGTTGTAGCTTTGCTGGGATTGTAAAATTAATTAAACCGCCATTTGACATATCCAACGATTTTGATGATTATAAAAGTTGTTAACCCAATCCATCCAGACCCCCTACTAGAAGAGAAAGTTGTGTATAGAGAGAGAGAGAGAGAGAGAGAGAGAGAGAGAGAGAGATTGTATGACCAAGTGGGTTTTCCCGTTCATGTGATACTAAGATGTAGGGAGTAGGAGGTGGTATTCAAAAGACAAAAGATAATGATTCACGCATACAAAAGTATAATTGAAAGAGCCATAACAATCCGCCATTGCCTTCATTAATTTGTTTTACTAATCGTCCAACGAACCCTAACTTTGGTAATTAAGAAAGAAAAGGAATTAACAGACCAAAACAAGAAAAAAGATAAAGCCTTCACATTTCGACGTTGGAGGTGGTGAGCTCAGTACTTCCTAATTTACTAGGCGGATCTCTTCCACGGTGGAGCTACTTACCTTTTGATGAGATAGTAAGAGCTACCATGCACCCCCTAGCAGATTTGCCTAGCTTGTTGCTAGACGAAAGAGAAATCTCAACACAAGCATGCATGCATATCCCTAATTCTACATATATGTTTCTCGATCTATATATAACTACGTACGACTCATAGACTACACTTATTATTTAACGACATAAAATACTTACCCTAGCTAGCTTGACTCATAATTCTGCTCTTCCCCCTGCATGCGTTTTGATTACAGATTACTTGTCCTTGAGTTTAAGTCCAAAGGAAAGCTGCTAAAGCAAAAGAGAAATATTGATCGATGGAGGATCACCTTCCCTTAATAGGGGGCCCAGTAATTTTCTAAATCAAGGCAGTGATCCATGGTCATGAATCTGTTTCCAGCGGACACATGATTTGCATTGCTATTATTCACCGCATCTGGATTATTGTAGAGAATGTGATCAGTTGCATGAGCACTTGTACAAGCTGTGAACATAGAGGAGCTTCCACTAGCATCTTGTGGATTCAAATTCACCATCCCTGGGGGCGTTGCTGCTCGATAAATTGGTTGTTGTGCTGAGGAGCCTCCTCCTCCTCCTCCACCAAGGTTCAAATTCAGCCCCGAAATAGTGAAGCATCCTCCTCCTCCTGTTGCTGCTGCTCCTGCTCCTGGGTAGTTTAGCTGGGGTTGGATCGGAAAGCCGCTGCCACCACCACTTCCTCCCCTTAAGACCCTCGACATCTCTGCCATTTCTGTATTAGTCATCATGTAGTTGTTTCTTCCGGCGATGGCGAACTGAGCAGCCTCTGCGGCCGCCTGCTGCATCATCTGCGAATGCATGTGCATATGCTGCATGGCACTAGTGGGACCTCCTATTTCCAGATTAATATTGTAGGGGTTATTCACATTCACTGCTGTTCCCCCTCCTCCTCTCGAGTGCCCAACTACGTTAGAAGAGGATGAGGACAGGTACTTTTTTCCTCCGGCACTCTTCTGAAATACCCGACAAACTACCCATTCATCCTGCTGTAACATTCATCATCTACTATTTGTTAGCTACGTACCTATTACCTCCCAAGCTCGGGATTATCAGAAGGAAAAAAAAAGGCAATTCACGTCTAATTCTTGTGCGTAACAACTTTATCACCAGATGAAGTTTTTAAAAAATATAAGCACGTATATGAATTTTTATCGTATAAGGAAGCTGCTCCCCAAAAGAAAATCCCTTACAAACAGTTCGATGAAGGCTTAGCGAAAAAAAAAACAGTTAGATGAAGGAGTAAAAGAAAAATAGATTCGAGAGATAAATTCAATTAATGGATCAGCTTTATCCAAAAAAAGGTCTATATATATGGTTATGGTGGTCACCAATCGAGAATAAAGAAATTAAAACTTTTTTCTCTCAATGTTTTCCTCACTAACTAATAAAGAAGAAAAAGTAATTTCCTTAACAGTTTAACCTACATTTTTCCCCAAATTGCACAAACATATATCAAAGTTGCAAAGGAGACAATGAATAAACAATCAGAACTACAAACAAGCATGTTACAAGTTATTTAGAAGATCCATTCATTGAATGCTGCATACATTGTTACAAAGTAAGCATCAATTTTGAATCTGAGGACTAACTTTCGTCCTGATTATGATCATGAGAACTTTAGAATGTCCTCAACACCACCTCGTTTGGCTATTTGGTTGTTGTCTCGTAACAAATTTTTCGGAATACTCTCAAAAGGTGCGTTGCGTAGACGGATGACAAAGCTTGTTTTAAAGGATTGCATTGGAAGTAAACCTAATCTTGAAAAATTATATATTTGTGGATTCTCCAAAAAGTAATTTTCTTAACAACCAAAATAAGATTGGATAATTTTATTGTCAAGAACAAATTTAAGAAAAAAGTTAAACAAACTAATTCTTAAAACAGATGTAATATGGGCTTCTATGAATTCTGAAAGAAGAATACATATATAAGTGCACAAATATATATATATATATATATATATATATATATATATGGAGAGAGAGAGAGAGAGAGAGAGAGAAGGAAAAGAAGTGTAAAAACATATAGGTGTAGGTAGGGAGGGACCTTGTTGGTTCTGAAAGCAGATTTGGAATGAATACGGTATTCATGCATGACCCAATTGGTTTTCTCTCCTCTGGGAGCTCTCCCTCGATAGAAAACCAAGGTTTTCTTCATCCCGACTAACTCTGTGGTGACACTATTGAAGATCTCCTTGTCTTTTCCTGTGGTCTTCCAGTAACCAGTATTTGTAGCTCGGTTTGTTCTCACTCCAGTAGGGTATTTCCGATCTCGTAAACTGAAGAAATACCATTCCTTTTCTCCCATCTTTGCTTTCCCTGCAGATTAACAGTAGAGTGGCCAAGCTTGTTGTGTATTTACTTCAAAGATCATTTAGGCACAGTAGGATTGGCAATATTTAATTGTTGGGAAGGACTAAACATGCACAAGTACTTTTAGATCGAAGCCACACAAACTGACACTAAAATAAGGTGTGCATGGATGTCTCGATGTGTGTGTGCTTGAGAAAGAAAGAGAGAGACCTACATATTCTGGGAAAAAGAGAAGCAACAAGTGTATATATATACCTGGAAGATCCCATGGCTCACACTTATTTAGGTCGACATCTGCAACGGCCCTTCCAGTAAAGTTAGCATCCGAGATCTTATTTATGAGATAATAAGTGATTAGTTCTTCATCCGTTGGATGAAACCGAAACCCTGGTGGAAGTTTTTCCTCTTTCCCCTCTCCACCTTGCATGATCGATCTCTCTCTATTTATCTGTCTATGGATCAAGATCTACTTCAATCCGCACCTACTTTTACTTGCCTTTTTTTTTTTTGTTCTTCTTGGATCTTTCAGACCAAAGTCGGACCATCAGTTCTCTAAGTAGTACTTGACATGCTCCACAAACATTACAACACCCTAAAAACAAAAAGATGATTATAACAAATGGAAAATCAAACACAGTAAAGTAAATGCTTTGTACTACTTTCTCGAACTCCAGTTCAATATAATCATTCGGCATAATTCATTAAGTGTACAGAGCCAAGGACTAGGTGATGATCATCGCTCCATACAAATATGGATATTGCTTGAATATGATAACCCTAACTGTGGTTTGGTCAACTTTCCTGAATAAAGAACATGAACAAGTAATCGAAGGATAACAATTCAAGAATATTACACTGCGTTTCACCTTTTGTTGGGCAATCGAAGGATAACAATTCATCTTGTAGTAGGATATGGTTGGTGAAAGAAGCTATGAGCAAATCTTTCTTTCTTGCTAAATATGAACAACAACTTTAGAATTTAAATTTGTTGCGTGGAGGAAAAATAGAGGGTGTCTTAGAGAAGCTCTCACCTACTATGGGTCTTCATGTACAAGGTACCATGGAGTCAGATGAAGAAAATTGACCTTTGTTTTAACATTGTTAACCTATTACCCATTCCTAATTCATAAAATTAATAGTGATTTCATTTGTGTGTGTGTGTGTGTGTGAAACAGTCTCAAAATCATCAGAGAATATATATATTTATGCACTTTTTATTATGGGTATCCGGCTGCAATTCAAAGTGATCTGTATTTTTTTTACTCACACCGTGATAAAACAATATCAAAATCTTTGTACAAGGGAGAAAAATGAGCTTGTTTTCTTTGAGACATCTCTCCTTTTCTTCCAATCATCATAAATTGGAGAAAGTAATCTCAGTAATAGTAAAATCGTGATTTTATAAATTCTTAGATATCAGTTTTCACACAAACGATTGTCGGTTCTTGCATTTTTATGTGCTTAATTTAACGACCTCTCCTGGGAAGAAAAGTTGTGATATCTTGTGCCCCCCTTTTCTTTTTCTTTTTTTTCATAAATTAGACTAATATTGTTAATTAATCAGTTTTAAGTTTGCAATGATATCATCAGGATAAGAGACTACATTAATGGCATCAAATCAACATAGTATACAACAGTTGTTCAAAAAAAAAAACGTAGTATACGGCTACGTACGTTGAATCAAGCATGTTTCGAAGCTAAATTCATACATCCAGAGTTGATTCTTTGTTACTCATCTATGATCACGACATTGAGGTCTTTAAATTTCGAATTCATAACAACGATAAAGTCAAACTTCAGATTCAACAATTGAAGTATCTTCTCCACCAATTGAACATCCTCCATCTTGTCTTTGTTGAGGGCAAGAATGCGCGCCCGCGCGCATACACACACTCACAATATGAAGAAAAGCATAACTCTCAAAATATTAATAAAATATAACTCCCAAAGTAATAAAAATAAAGTTAATTTTTCCATCTTCCCCCTTAAACTTGTTTTTTTATACTCCAACCATACTCCTTAATTTTTTAAAAACATCTTCTTTTAGTACTTGGTGAAAATATCGGCAACTTAATCTTCTGACTTCACAAACTTGAGTTCGGCCTCATTCTTATACACACATTCTCAAATCAAATGATATATCGTGTTGACTGTCGATGTGTTTGCTACGATAACGAAACACCAGATTGTAAGGGCCCGAAAAAAATTTCAATTTATTTTAATGCTAATAATGTCGTTAACACTTTGTATAGAGACGTATTGCGTGAATTGGATGATTGGATATGAATGAGGTGAAGTGAGAGGTGAAGGATAGGGTAGGGGAACCACCAGGTCAGGCTTAGAGAGCCATCAGTTTAGGCCCCATATCATCCAGTCAGATTTTAAAAATTTTGGTCAGTAGCCGCCAAACACCTGACCGGTCAGGTTTTGGACCATCTGGTCACTTGATCTGGTAGTGGTCAGACTTGAAATTTAAACCTGAAATTTTTGAAATTTTGAGACAGAAGCAAAATCTAACCGGTCAGGTTTTTGACCATCTGTTCAGGATCTGGTCGTGCGATTTTAAAGGGCCAAATCAGATTTTTTAGGAAAAAGATCTAACTTTTCCAACATAGGGCTTTTTTCTCTCTCTCTATGAGTCTTCTTCTCCACCAAACCTACACTACAAATCCTTGATTTCTCTACAAATCTTTTTAATTCCTTCAAAATCTACCAAATATACCTTAAGACTAGTTGATATCTTGAGCTTGGAGGCACCATTTCATTTGGAGGGGTCTCTTAAAAGTTTTTCACCACCACTAAAACTCAAGCTTTGGAGCTAAAACCTTAAGATATGGATATTATTTTCTCAATCTATGGGTTTGTGGCTTGTTTTGACCCATATTCTAAAATTTTGCTTGCTATCTGGGACTTTGATCATTATTCATCATGTTATAGATTTTTTCTTTGGATTTGTTCAACTACGTGGTTCTTTAATAAGCATTTCTTTATCTCACTCTTTGATAGGTTGTCAGTCTGCCCTAAGGACGGGTTTTCGTCATATGTTTAGTAAAATCTTATTAGAATATGATGTTAGACAGTTTGACTTTGGCTTGTGATACGATGTGTGAGGTTAGTCTTTTAATTGTATATGAACCTCGTGAACAGTGGGAGTCAGTTCGAAAGCTATGATGTTATAACTTGTGAAATATACAAATTATGAAGTTATGATATTTTACACATTCAACATAATGCATTTCGGTCTAGCCTCCTTGTAGAGATGTGCTAGTGATATCGATATGAAAATGGTCTAGTCTCTGTGGGTAGATGTGCTAGTGATAAATAAACGGTGGTATAGCCTCTGTTAGGAGTTGTGCTAGTAATAAATGAATTGATACTAGCCTCCTTTGAGGAGTGGTGTAAGTTATGAAAATTGTCTAGCTCTCCTAAGGGATTGCGCTAGTAAGAGGACAGACCTTATTTGGCCACCTTCGGGTGTAGTGCCGGTGTTAAAGATTAAAATTGAACGGAAAGTATGATACGATGGAACTTTTAATGAAACAAATGAACTGCAATGTGATGAGATGGACATGTGAATGTGGATATACTTGATCGTGTCGGGTTAGCTTCATAAGTTTTTTACATTCATTATAAATTGTTTACTTCATAATTAAGTCATGTCATCTCCTTTTCATATATTGTTAGCATGTACATACTTACTGGGTTTTGTAAGCTCACCCTATTATTTTTCAGGTACCGTTCCAGAGACTTAACATGGAGTGCATGACATATGTATGGTGATGCATGATTTTAAAGGTCCATAGTTGGATTACCCAACATCTTTATTAATTTTTGGAAAAGATGTAATGTAACTTACTTTTAATTTTTGATGTAACACCTCTAAACTCAACTGGAAATGATTCAGGTCTTATGGGTTATTATTTGAGTTTTGTGAGGTTTTATTTATGACAAATTGGAATAAAAATATGTTGAAAAATGAGGGCGTGACAGGATCTTGGCCAAAGCTAGTGTGACTAGTTGTCAATGTAAATTTGCGATGATTCATTTTGAGACAAGTGGAGCTCCTTCAAGAAATTTCTAAGCCAAATAACTTAACAAACACAAGATGTTGTCACAACATATTTGGCTTCACAAGTAGAGAGTGTAACAATAACTTGCTTCTTTGAACTCCATGCAAACACCGTCTCTCCCATGAAATAAACAGTATTCGGACCAATCGCTATCACAAAAGCTCACAAGATTGAAATCGTTAAGCAAAAAAATACATCAATCCAAAATCAAGGGTATACCTTTAAGATAACGTAGTACCCTTTTCGCCGCTTTAAAATGAGTCATGATAGGAGCTTCGAATTGCTGTTTGAATTCCTCCCCTTATCAGTATATATATACGGGTGTACATAATGATGTATATATATATATATATTGATATGCTTATGTCTACACACACACACACACCCCTCAAATGGAAGTTAACTCGAACGGAGAGAGAGATAGAAGATTACCAAGGGAGAATGAATCGACATCGGAGAATGAATCGACGATGTACGTGATATGAGGGATTGGTGGTGGTCACTGATTTCGCGGATGATGTGAGGGATTGGTGGTGTCCGCTGATATACACGCACGCACACACATCTCCAATTAATGGAAGTTAACCCGAACGGGGAGAGAGAGAAAATTACTGGGGGACAACGAATTGACACCACAGAACGAATCGACGCGGGTGATGTACGTGATGTGAGGGATTGGTGGTCGCCGCTGATTTGCGGATGATGTGAGGGATTGATGGTGTCCGCTGATTTACGAAGAAGAGGTGAGAGAGACAGAGGCGTGGGGTTTTGGTCTCAAGAGAAGCCTATGATTTGAGAGATAATTGCACACCACAGATCGAGCGAGAGTGACACACGCACAGAACGAGAGAGAGATTAACAGGAGAGGGAAAAAGACTAAAAGGAAAAGGAAATTTTGTTTGTTTGTTTTTTTTTTTTTTTTTTTGGGGGGGGGGGGGGGGGGGTGGGTGTACATGCCAACAGTTCAGAAGTCCACATTCACACTACTATGACACCAATTGGTCTTCAAATGGATCATTCAACTGATGTCCAACTCACGCGTATCTTTATATCCTCATCTACGTTCATCCCTAGTACATCACCCGAAGGTGGCTAACCATTTCATTATCATTTTCGATACTTTCCCAGGGGAGACCGGTACACCAGTTCTTGTCTCTCCTATCGCTCTCCTGATGTAGACAAGTACATCATCTCATCCATTAGTGACCTCCCAAAAAGAATAAGTTATCCTTATATTCTACAAATTTGTTAACGTATGTTCACATTCCACATCAAGCACCAAAATAGTGCATCGGTGATATCAAAAGAGGAAAGCAATGGCAAACTAAGGACAGACCTTACATAACTTTGCAATGATTATTCATAAGCTCCCAATTCTGTTAAAGTATACTACGACTTACATGCATAACTAACATATTCTCATTAAGTGTCAAATTATCATACCAGACATTCTCCTGAATGGAAGCAGTCCATATCACTCATAGTACTTCCATAAAGGGGTCTAGTACACTCCTAGGATACCCGGAGGAACCCAGTACATTTTCACGTCACATTTTTAGAATCCCCAAGTGGGAATCTAGTTCAATATTCAAGTACGTCACGTGTCTCTTAACGGTCATATCATATCACGCCGGTACTTGTCACGTGTCACATAACCACCACCTAGTTCTATTTACACAATATGTCATAGAGTTCTATGCAATTCCAATAGTAAATGAAAAGTTAATTATTAAGTCACAACAGCAACAAACACTTAATGTGTACAGAAAACAAATAATAGAGGCAGGTGAATTGCCCTCTTTCAACGTGTCATTTACTAATCACTGCACGTCATTTCAATGCCAAAGGATTCCGATGTATTTCGGTCATTACCCTTTATCTTAGTGTTATATCTTACTTGTGTTAATCTTAATCATCAAGTGAAAACATTACTTCATAATTCAACGATTCTCATGACCAGTTTTTGGTCCCCATCTCACGTCTCATGTCGTTCTTCACTCCTAACCCTCACTCAATAGTGGCTAGACGAGCCGTATCATTCACTAGCACGATTCCCAAAGGGAATTAGGAAAAAAGTTCTCATATGTTCCATTCAATTTCAATAATCTACACTAGCACGACACACGAAAGTAGCCAAACAAAATATATTATCTTGCTAACACGATTCTCTCTAGAAGCTAGTCAACTTTCATTAACCATTACATTGTTTCGTATGTTCCATTCAAACTCATTCAACATTAATGACACCTAACCCGAAGATGGCCAAATAAGATATGTCGTCTTACTAGCACATTTTTCTCGCAAAGCTAAACAAGTTTCATAACTAGCATCACTCCCAACAGAGACTAGTGTAATTTTTTTTCGTTCATCACTAGCATGTTTCCTTGCGGGGGCTAGGCTACAACTCATTAATCACCAGCACATCTCCTCAAGGAGGCTAGACCACAATTCATCAATCAGTAGCACATCTCCTCAAGGAAGTCAGTCCATAATTCATCAATCACTAGCACATTTCCTCACGGAGGCTAGACCAAAATGCATTGTGTTGAATTAATGAGAGATTACAAGTTCATGATATTTATATATCTATATATCAAGGTTATAGATACCGTACCGTACCGGCCGGTACGTACCGTTTTGGCAAAAAAACGGTACCAAGTACCTCTAGTACCGTACCGTTCTCAATACCGGCCGTACCGGCTAATACCGGCCATATCGGCCGGTACCGGCCGGTACCGGATTTGTTTTTTTTTTTTTTAAGAATTGCGGAAAAAATTAATTTTTTTAGGCTTTCTCTCTATAATTTTTATATATAATGATAATTGCGATAAATCCGATACGGTACCCGGTACATGGCCGGTACCGGTACGTACCGTACCAGTAGGAAAACTGATACCTAAACCGATCCGGTATTCAGAACTTTGCTATATATATTTCACAACCCATACGGTTATGGGTATCCAACTAACACTCATTATTCACAAAGTTCAACTATAAATAAAAATGGTAGAATCTCACGTGCCACGCCACAAATCATGGTCAACTCACCTACATCATCTTCAAACATGATTCAACAAAACTCATAGGTACTTGATCTCAAGAAAAGGATACCAAAACTCAACACTCGAACCTCAAATTCAAAAGAAAACCCAATATGGAGAAATATTGAACAAAACCCTCACAATAATCAAAATGAATAAATATGGTCAATACGCGTAGGATACTCATAAATCAAAAGAGAAAACATCCCTACCTCAATATTTGATTACAAAGTTTGAGTTTCAAAAGCTTGAGTAATAATGGTGGTAAAGAACTCCCAAGACCTTCTCTCAAGTGAAATTAATGCCTCCAAGTTCAAATATCCACTAATTAAGAGATATTAGTGATGGATCTTGAAGAAATTTGATAAATTTGATGTTAGATCAAACGTTTGAAGTTAAGATTTGATCGGAAAAAAGACCCCTAGAGAGAGAGAGAGAAAACACCTTTTGAAAAAGTTAGATATATTTCTCAAAAAATATGTTTTTGCGCTTTAAAAACACGTGTCCTGAACCTGACTAGAAGAACTAACTGGTTGGTCCAAAATCTAACCGGTCAGGTTTTTCCACTGACTTAAATTTTTTTAAATTTTATGCAAAACTTTAAATCTGACTGGAATACCTGACTGTATGGTTGAGAATCTAACCGGTCAGGTTAATTTCCCACTGACTTAAAATTTTCAAAATTTCAGGCAAAATTTCAAATCTGACTGGAACACCTGACTGGATGGTCCAGAATCGCACCGATCAGATTTTGATTCTGACTCAAAATTTTAAAATCTGACTGGATGGTTTCCCAATCTGACTGGATGGTTTATAAACCGGACTGGATGATTTTTTTTTCATCCTTCCTTCACTTCCCACTTCGCCTCATCCATATTCAATCACTTAATTCATGTTATACTTTTCAATACTAAGTAATTAACGACTTTCCGATTATATAATAAAAATTAAAAAAAAATTCCGAGCCTTTATATGACAGGAGGGAGATACGGTAGAGAGAGAGAGAGAATACACACACATGTATATCTAATATAAGTATTAAAAGTTTACTATATTATATAATATCTTAATAAGATAAAAAAATATAATATTATATGTACACATAGCATATAATTACATTATATGTAAAATAAAGCAATATCTTCATGCACGCATACATAACTAGAATTCTGTACACGGAAAAAATAATAAAATTGCTCGAACTATCTATTTAAAATCTCGGGTCATTACATAAATATGTATAGGACATATTACAAAGGGACTATGGTATAGGTGAGGGAGATGAAAAGAAGGGTTTGATGTTTATTTAAGGGAGAATGGTTGGCGGTATGTGGTTAGAATTTTTTAGAAAGAAAAGAGAAAAAGGGTTGATGAGATGGGGTTAGGAGTTTTGGAGAACAAAATAAGAGAACGTTTGACGGGATGTGATTAGGAGTTTTGGGAAAGAAATAAGAGAAGAAGTTGTGAGGGTTTAGAGAATAAGAGATGAATATTTATACGAGAAATGAGAAGCTTGATTCAAGAGTTGAGAGGAAGTCAAGGAAAATGGATGGTGGTAAGAAGTGGAGTGAGGAGGAGATAAAGTCGATGATGAGATGAAAAACTGATAGAATATAAAGATGATGGATGTGATAAATATTTGATGGACTAGTGCATTTTTATGGAAAGAATAAAATACGGGTCTAAGCATAAATTTAAATACATAAAATATGTTTTAAATACTTGATTGAAAATTTAATATATGAAATAATAATTACCCAAGTTTTTATTTATTGGTCTTTACAATCTAAAGTTTGGATACCCAAAAGCTACACCCATGCAAAGTGAGGAACATAAATGCATCCATGAACAAATTTGGACACATTGCAACAAGCTGAAAAAGTTACAAATGTACAAAGACACAAATGTATCATCTTTCGTTCTAACAAAAAATTATTAACATTACTGACTTAGAAGCAAGTGACAGGAACTTGAAGTAAAAAGACCAAACTATTGATGAGGGATGATTCTAAACCAAAGCTTGGATTCATTTTTTGGAAAGGACCAAACTATTTTGATTTATATATGCTTTACAAAACTTATTTTTGGGAAAATTATTCGGAAATGAATCTGTTTTTGAGAAAACATCAGAAAGATGTTTTCATATTCTTGAAAACCATTTATGCTTAAAAAATGAATAAAGACATTAAAAAAAATGAATAAGACATTGGAACAATGAGAGAGTTTTCTTCAAACACAGTTTTGTAGAAGGGGCACTTTATGATCTTCTACTAGACATCAAGCCATGTATCACCGAAGTCAAAACACAAAACACAAAATTGGAAAACATGAATCAGGAAAACACAAGCCCACAATCGATTATCTTCTCAATATCCAAAACACAATTTCTAAAAAAAAAAAAAAAACTTCACCCTTATTGGTTTTTGCGAGGTTGTTGTGCAATACGTTGTTGTAGACGACGGTGAAGCAATGAATTCCGGTGGGGACGGCGAAACCATGGTGGTGGTGGTCACAGATCTGGAGAGAGGTTGGGGAGCCATCGTTGCTCTGCAAAAAAATTAGTGTGGGAAAAAAACCCTTATGTTCAATTGCAATTTGTGGGTGAACTGATGTCGTTTCAATGAATGAATCGCAATTGAAACGGCATCTTTCGTCTTTTTGGTATCAAAAGAATTGGCCTTCATTCATTGAAACGGCATCGTTTCGATCACTTCACCACTGAAATGCCTAAAGGGGCTACAGGGACCCCGGACCCTCCTTTACAGTTTCACTTGTCGCTTAATTTGTTATAGTTTTGCAGATATTATGCATGCATACCCGTTTGAGTTTCATTTTCAGTTGAATAACTAGAAATGGTCAGATATAGATTAATTCCAAGCCCACAAATAATTGATAGCATAGTTGTCAAGCACTTGAAATCATAGAACCGTGTTCAATTAGAAACTTGCAAGTACAATTTTGACGTATTTATTGTATTTGTTGTTGACTGCATTTTTATCTAAATTTCTTAAGAGAAGTATATGGTATAACTTTGATCAATATTTGTGTAACTTCACCAAAATAGATCAAATATTTTCGTAACTAGTTAAAATGAATCGTAAAATTTTAATACGTATTTTCACACTTTTCGTAACTACACTAAAACAGTGTGCAACAAACATTATAAATGTCGTGATAAATAAATCAGAAAATAAATAACAAATAAAATCATAACAAATGCGTAACTAATGAACAATAAATTAAAAATTTGTGTTTAATTTTATTCGATAATATGCATAATATAAATTTTGTACGTTACATATCTATTTATATATGTAACATACATAACTAAAAACTTGACGTAACATTAACATGGTATGTCTCATAACTTTGGAAAAGCTTTTTTTAGATAATTTCGTTTGAACAAACATAAGTATAAAAGCTTTTAGCTAGGAAGCAGAATGTACGTAGTACTGCAAAGGAAATGAGGTCATCCATGACCGTTAGTAGGGGGCACATGGTTTAGTCCAAGATTTGGAATGATGCATCCTTTTGCTAACAAATTAGAATTTAATAAAATTTGCGTGGCCATTTGGGGAAAACCTCACTAATTAATATTTATCACCAAGGCTTCATGGATACGATTGTACATGAGGACATGTCTCTATCGACGAGCGTGACTCACGGCGACTTCGTCGACTCACACGGTTAATCATGGCCAAGTAGTTGCAAGGCCTTTGTCACCTAGCGAACCCTGTCTCTAGGACTAGAAGAATTCAAACTAACTTATTCCAGATCTTTATTCATAATTGGCAGACTACTTGTGCACCACTTCAAATTTTAATACTAACACATGCTTTTCTTTTTCTTTATACATCAAAACATACAAGTTTTACTAAGTAAACTAAGGTTCAACGGTGTTTTACTCGGTAAACGTGTCGCCTTGGGTCAGGTATTTGATCTGGATCCACTTTGGCTTTTTCGGTACCTGGTGTGAAATGGCAGTGTAAAGACCCAAATTTTTTAACACAATAATAAAGGAAATTTAATTCAATTTCAGAGAGCTTTGTTTAATAAATTAATTATATAATTTCATGCCATTATGTAAAGATCTGCTTCATCTTCTTTGGTTGAGCTGTGACATTACTCTATGGGGAGATTATGTTAGGATGTCTTTAGTCGAGATATGAATTTTTAGTTGAACTATGTCTGCTACCATCGGGCTACATCTTGGAGCCAGTCGATCACGTGTTATGTATTAAGTTAAGTTATATTATGTGTTGGTTATGTTCATTAGTTGTGTCGTGTCTCTTGAAATAAAACCTTTTTATATCGAGGCATGACATATCGGAAGCATAACACCTGGGTGCATAACGATTGGGAACATGTGATACGAAAGTCGATATTCGGGTACATATGCTTCGGATATGAGGTTCAGCCTAAGGGTCGGGGACAGCATCACACTATTTTGGAAATGAATTTTGACTTGAGATTTTAAAATGAACTTTGGACACTTATAAGTCATGATTAGACATGTGTCAAGATTTAGAGTGAGTCTTAGAAAGTAGACTTGGACTTTCATTGCTCACTTCATACTCTAATTATTTATTCTTGATATTGCTTCCTCTTATTTATATCATTGTTCATGACCTGTTCATGCATCATTCATTTTGTAAAATAAATTGGTTTAGGGGTAGAGTTTATTCTTGAGTTTTATCACTCATAATGCAACTTTCTCCTGCCTTTGACCTTTCATGCTAGGTGTCAACGATGATGTAGCCGAGCCCTCTAATCCAGCCACTAATGATAGCACCTATGACGACGCCATAGCATCATGGTTCATCTAGTTTCTGTCGAGCTCTAGTTATTTCTGTATGTATGTATTTTCATTTCAAATATGTGTGAAACTTATTTTAATTAATGGAAAAAGGTAGTCTTTTGTCATTAAATCTTTTATTTAACATCTCCAAAATTTGGGACGTTACAGTGTGGTATTAAAGCTCTAGGTTCCCTTTACTTGAGACATGAGATAGATTGGACAGATCACATCATGAGTTTCGTAATTTCTGGATAGTTATTATTATGTGTTATTATCCTTATTCGATAAAATATATCATAAGTCTAACGTCGATATTTATATTTCTTATAGATGTCATTCGAGTCAGACTTTGACTACATGGAGCGCTATCTTGTTGACTTTTTCCAGGACAAGTTACTAGACGATCTTGCATTTGTTCTTGTGGCACCACCAGAGATCATGGCACCATTACCACCACTAGAGGATGACTTACCACAGTTAAGATGGCATGCTGGAGATGATGAGGCATATGATGAGGATCCCGAGGAGGATTACCCTGACATGGATGACGAGGATGATGAGTTTGATGATCTAATTATGGCTCATGGTTAGGAGGACCCAAGAAGCCAGTGATGGATGAGATAGATGTCAATGGCGAGAAGCCCTATGAGGAGGAGCTGGAGAGTGAGGAGGAGCCGGAGAGTGAGGTGGAGCATCCCCCGACACTTGAGTCTATTGGAGTACATATGGGCATCATTACAACAAATAGGACATTTAATAGCGCTCTTTCATTAATACTGTAATAGAGAGGCAATAATAGCATTTTTTCAATAATGCTATAACAGAGGGGGCAATAATAACATTTTTGTAATAATGCTATAATATATGGGATAACAATAGTATTCTTGTAATAATGCTATAATGGAGGGGGCAATAATAACATTTTTCCAATAACACTACAATAGATGGGGCATTAATAGCATTCTTATAATAATGCTATAATAGAATGATAATAATAGCGTTTTTACAATAATACTATAATTGATTGATGTAATAATAGTGTTTCCTAAGTAAAAGTTGTAAATAGGCAAGTGGTAGTTTTCTATAGCATTCTACCATGAACCAATGAATTTTCCCTATTATTTTGTTGTTGTTCTCGACTTGAGAACCTAAACCCTAAATTCTATATGCTACACCCTAAACCCTAGGATTTTAACTTGTACGCCCTTATAAACCCTATATTAATACCCTAAATTCTATATGCTACACCCTAAACCCTAGGATTTTAACTTGTACGCCCATATAAACCCTATATTAATACCCTAAATTCTATATGCTACACCCTAAACCCTAGGATTTTAACTTGTACGCCCTTATAAACCCTATACTAATACCCTAAATTCCAAACCCAAGCCTTGAAATCCTAAATACTAAATCTGAAATCCCGAGCTAAACCCCAAAACCCTATGACCCAAACCCTAAATCACAAAACCCCAAAACCAGAAATCCTAGCTAGAACATAAACTCTATCCCTAGACTCTAGAACATAAAAGCTAAACCCAAAACCCTAAAGTGGTTGAAACTCAAAATTGGCCTAATCCTAAATCTTGAAATCATATTGTGCAAATTATAAATTGTTATGTCCCCCTCTGTTGATTAGATCAATTTCAGAATTGATACTAAGCTGAAACTGTCTACAATAGGCATCACCTTCCGTTAGAACATGAACCAAAAACTCTAAAATATAATCTACAGATACGCAAAATAAATAAAAACAGATAAGGTTATCTGCTTTCATAGTACAAGACAAATTGATATAGATAACCTTACTTGTTGTTACTATATGAACATCTACGTATGAAAAATTAAACAGATAATTTTATCTGTTTTCATTGAAAAGTAAAATAAGGACCAAATGGATATGAGAGAATTAAGAAGCAGCATTCAAATTTATCCTGTTTTTATCGACGAAATGACTGAAATGGGTCAAGATTTGCCTGAGTTCACCATGTACTCATGACCACATCTAAATTGCAAGAGCAGAGCTTAAAACTTCTCCGCATTAACCAAAAACTCTAAAATATAATGTACAGATACGTAAAATAAAAAAAAACAAATAAGGTTATTAGTTTTCATATTACAAGACAACTTGATACAGATAACCTTATCTGTTGCTACTATCTGATTAGATACGTATGAAAAATTAAGCAGATAACTTTATCTGTTTTCATTCTAAAGTCAATAGGTACCAAATGGATATGAGAGAATTGGGAAGCAGCATCCAGACTTAACCAATTTTAATAGACGAAATGATCGAAATGAGTCAGGATTTACCTAAGTATACCATGAACTCATGACCACATCAGAATTGCAGGAATGAAGCTCGGAACTGATCAACATGAACCAAAAACTCTAAAATATAATGTACAGATACACAAAATAAATAAAAACAGATAAGGTTATTTGCTTTCATATATAGTACAAAGACAAATTGATACAAATAATCTTACTTGTTGTTACTATATGAACATCTAAACCAAACCAAACCAAACCAAACTGAGCCTTATGTCCCAAATCAATTGGGGTCGGCTACATGAATCCTTTTCCTCCAAAGAGTTCTGTCAAGTGCGGCTTGCTCACTTAGCCCTAGTAGACTTAAATCCTTGCGCACTACCGCATCTAATGTCAATTTGGGTCTTCCCCTCCCCGGAGCATTGCTATGCAAAACTATCCTATCCGCTCTCTTAACTATTGCATCCGTAGGTCTACGATAGACATGCCCAAACCACCTAAGCCTATTTTCCCTCAACTTCTCGTCTATAGGTGCTACGCCTACCATCTCGCGGACTATTTCGTTTCTAATCTTATCTCGTCTAGTCTTACCACACATCCCCCTCAACATTCTCATTTCCGCTACACTCATCTTGGTCACCTGTTGTTTCTTCATAGGCCAGCATTCTGTCCCGTAAAGCATCGCTGGTCTTATAGCAGTTCTATAGAATTTTCCCTTCAACTTTGTGGGTACCCTCTTGTCGCACAGTACTATATGAACATCTACGTATGAAAAGTTAAACAGATAACTTTATCTGTTTTCATTGAAAAGTTAAATAAGGACCAAATGGATATGAGAGAATTGAGAAGCAGCATTCAGACTTATCCTGTTTTGATCGACGAAATGATTGAAATGAGTCAGGATTTGCCTGAGTTTACCTTGAACTCATGACAACATCTGAATTGCAAGAGCAGAGTTCAAAACTTCTCCACATTAACCAAAAACACTAAAATATAATGTACAGATACGTAAAATAAATAAAAACAAATAAGGTTATTTGTTTTCATATTACAAGACAAATTGATACAGATAACCTTATCTGTTGTTATTATCTGATTAGATACGTATGAAAAATTAAGCAGATAACTTTATCTGTATTCATTCTAAAGATAATAGGGACCAAATGGATATGAGAGAATTAGGAAGCAGCATCCAGACTTAACCTGTTTTAATCGACGAAATGATTGAAATGAGTCAGGATTTTCCTAGGTATACCATGAACTCATGACCACATCAGAATTGCAGGAACGAAGCTCGGAACTGATCCACATGAAACAAAAACTCTAAAATATAATGTACAGATACGCAAAATAAATGAAAACAGATAAGGTTATATGCTTTCATAGTACAAAGATAAATTGATACAGATAACCTTACTTGTTGTAACTATATGAACATCTACGCATGAAAAATTAAACAGATAAATTTTTTTTTGTTGAAAAGTTAAAATAAGGACCAAATGGATATGAGAGAATTGAGAAGCAGCATTCAGACTTTTCCTGTTTTGATCGACGAAATAATTGAAATGAGTAAGGATTTGTCTGAGTTTACCATGTACTCATGATCACATCTAAATTGCAAGAGCAAAGCTCAAAACTTCTCCACATTAACCAAAAACTCTAAAATATAATGTACAGATACATAAAATAAATAAAAACAAATAAGGTTATTTGTTTTTCATATTATAAGACAAATTGATACAGATAACCTTATCTATTGTTACTATCTGATTAGATACATATGAAAAATTAAGCATATAACTTTATCTGTTTTCATTCTAAAGTTAATAGGGACCAAATGGCTATCAGAGAAATGGGAAGCAGCATCCAGACTTAACCTGTTTTAATCGACGAAACGATTGAAATGAGTTAGGATTTCCCTAAGTATACCATGAACTCATGACCACATCAGAATTGCAGGAACGAAGCTCGGAACTGTTCCACATGAAACAAAAACTCTAAAATATAATGTATAGATACGCAAAACAAATGAAAACAGATAAGGTTATCTGATTTCATAGTACAAAGACAAATTGATACAGAAAACCTGCTTTCAAAGTACAAAGACAAATTGATACAGATAACCTTACTTGTTGTTACTACATGAACATCTACGCATGAAAAATTAAAAAGATAATTTTTTTTATTGAAAAGTTAAAATAAGGACCAAATGGATATGAGAGAATTGAGAAGCAGCATTCAAACTTATCCTGTTTTGATCGACGAAATGATTGAAATGAGTAAGGATTTGCCTGAGTTTACCATGTACTCATGACCACATCTGAATTGTAAGAGCAGAGCTCAAAACTTCTCCACATTAACCAAAAACTCTAAAATATAATGTACAGATACGTAAAATAAATAAAAACAAATAGGGTTATTTGTTTTCATATTACAAGACAAATTGATACAGATAACTTTATCTGTTGTTACTATCTGATTAGACACAGATGAAAAATTAAGCAGATAATTTTATCTGTTTTCATTCTAAAGATAATAGGGACCAAATGGATATGAGAGAATTAGGAAGCAGCATCCAGACTTAACCTGTTTTAATCGACGAAATGATTGAAATGAGTCAGGATTTTCCTAAGTATACCATGAACTCATGACCACATCAGAATTGCAGGAACGAAACTCCGAACTGATCCACATGAAACAAAAACTCTAAAATATAATGTACAGATACGCAAAATAAATGAAAACAGATAAGGTTATATGCTTTCATAGTACAAAGATAAATTGATACAGATAACCTTACTTGTTGTAACTCTATGAACATCTACGCATGAAAAATTAAACAGATAAATTTTTTTTGTTGAAAAGTTAAAATAAGGACCAAATGGATATGAGAGAATTGAGAAGCAGCATTTAGACTTTTCCTGTTTTGATCGACGAAATAATTGAAATGAGTAAAGATTTGTCTGAGTTTACCATGTACTCATGATCACATCTAAATTGCAAGAGCAGAGCTCAAAACTTCTCCACATTAACCAAAAACTCTAAAATATAATGTACAGATACGTAAAATAAATAAAAACAAATAAGGTTATTTGTTTTTCATATTATAAGACAAATTGATACAGATAACCTTAGCTATTGTTACTATCTGATTAGATACATATGAAAAATTAAGCAGATAACTTTATCTGTTTTCATTCTAAAGTTAATAGGGACCAAATGGCTATGAGAGAATTGGGAAGCAGCATCTAGACTTAACCTGTTTTAATCGACGAAACGATTGAAATGAGTCAGGATTTCCCTAAGTATACCATGAACTCATGACCACATCAGAATTGCAGGAACGAAGCTCGGAACTGTTCCACATGAAACAAAAACTCTAAAATATAATTTATAGATACGCAAAACAAATGAAAACAGATAAGGTTATCTGCTTTCATAGTACAAAGACAAATTGATACAGAAAACCTGCTTTCATAGTACAAAGACAAATTGATACAGATAACCTTGCTTGTTGTTACTACATGAACATCTACGCATGAAAAATTAAAAAGATAATTTTTTTTTATTGAAACGTTAAAATAAGGACCAAATGGATATGAGAGAATTGAGAAGCAGCATTCAAACTTATCCTGTTTTGATCGACGAAATCATTGAAATGAGTAAGGATTTGCCTGAGTTTACCATGTACTCATGACCACATCTGAATTGCAAGAGCAGAGCTCAAAACTTCTCCACATTAACCAAAAACTCTAAAATATAATGTACAGATACGTAAAATAAATAAAAACAAATAGGGTTATTTGTTTTTTATACGAGCATGAGCACGGATCATGAGGAAGATGATGCACAAGACAATGGATCCAAGGAGGGAGCCGAGGACTTGCACATTCCGAAGGGCCCAATTACAAGATCCAAGGCCCGAGCCTTACAAGACGTGGTGCGGAGCTGCATGGCCACCTCTTATGCTGAGCAAGGCGCCACCAAGATCCTCCATGTGACCACCTTTGCTTGGAAGCCCGGAATAGAAGAACCCGCGAGCAATGAGGCCCGGCCTTGAGCAGTCCGGACCAAGAAGAGCCCTCCATGCATGGGCAGCCCAATTAATCCAAAAAAACAACTCTAGCACATTAACCAACATGCCTTCAAGTCTTGCCGCCCACTCTCTAAAAATAGCCAAGGACCATTTATGCATTGCCACCCAACAATAAAGTCTTGGCTGTTTTTCCCAAATGGAGGTGCACGGATTATCAACATGACCACCCATCTTGGCCATTCATCAAATGCCGCCCGTCTTCAATGGCCGGCCACCTAAATTTAGCTCTAGTTTTTCCTATAAATATTGTAATGTTTGAAGGATATTAGTTTTTAACTCAGATTTGAAATTTAACTTGTGAGAATTTCTTCTCCTTTAGTTCATCACGAACTCGGTCTTATCGGGAGCAATTCCGTGGCGACCTTCTCCGACTTATCAACGGCTCAATCACAACCGTTGTGGCGTCATCCCAATACCAAGGTGCTTGCTTTGATTCTTTTTGTGTCGAGGTCTTTACCAAGGTGCTCTAAGATCTAAAGTTTGTGTCACGGTTCCATCTTATTTATCAATCCCGAAACTGTTCTTGGACGATCCGTTAACATACGAAGCTCATTCGTATCATTTGGTATCAGAGCTTTTGGAATCCAATTCAGGTTCATCTATCCTTGTTTTTCACTTATCTTAGTTTCACAGTTCATATCTTTCTTCTTCTCATTTCGGTATTCAAAAAAAAAAAAAAAAGAAAGCTTTCCGTCACAAAAAAAAAAAAAAGAGAGCAGAACAAAAAAAAAAAAAAAAGAAAGAAGACGGAATTGAGAAAGAGCAAAGAGAAGAAGAAAACCAAAACATCATTTCTTACTTTGTCTCCCACTATCTTTCCAACACCTTTTCCCTCCAATTTTCTTTTGTTTTTACCGTGCCAAATCTGATAACTTTTTCCTCCTTCCATTTAATTCTGTTTCTTGTTTGTCTCTTTACCATTTTAAAGAGCAACGGTCATTTCCTTCTTCCTAAACCTTCCTTCCATTTTCCCGGGTCAAAGCAAGTGTTGAGGTAGGGAAAAAAAGCGCAAGTCTTGGGAAAGCCATTGTTTTGTTTTCTGTTTGAGCTTGAGTTTTTGCAAAACTTGTAGGAGCAAGAAGGAGTGGAAAAAGGCAAGAAGTGAGGACATTGTGCAAAAAAAAAAAAAAAAAGCCAAGAGCACCGAGAGCAAACACTTGGTTGGTGAGTGATTTGGGAAAATTTAAACACTTGGTGTGGGTTTGTTTGCTTGTTTTCTTTTTCAGGTTTAAGATGTCACAAGGAGACGATTCCGGAGTTAACAACAACAATAAACTTTTATTGGAGGCAATCCAACAAATGTCACGAAAGTGGGATTCGGCCTTTAAAGATTTAAGGGACGAAATGGAGGAAATGAGGAGGAAGCGGCATGGGCAAGTCCCTACAAGAAATTCTAATCCGAGGAGTTCAAATGCACCAAATGCAACCGGGAGGGAGTATGATGGTGACAATAGTGAAGATAGTGAGCAAAGCTATCGATCAAGGGCCAATCCAAGAGAGAGGAGAAGGCGCCATAGCCATGGTTCACGGGAGAGGGTAGACCGAGACTTGGGCAGTATCAAGCTAAACATTCCGCCATTCCAAGGCAAGAGTGACCCCGACGCCTACCTAGAATGGGAAAGGAAGGTGGAGATGATGTATGAATGCCACAATTACTCAGAGGAAAAGAAGGTAAAGCTTGCTGCCATTTCATTCACGGATTATGCTATAGTATGGTGGGATCAACTTTTGATAGGTAGAAGAAGGAACTATGAGCCACCAATTGAGACATGGGCTGAGATGAAGGCTGCCATGAAGAAGAGATTTGTGCCCAACCATTACTACCGTGACATGCATCTCAAGCTGCAGCAGCTTAGGCAAGGGACTAAGGGCGTGGAAGAATACTACAAAGAAATGGAAATGGCAATGATCCGAGCCAACATCACGGAGGAAAGGGAGGCCACCATGGCGCGGTTTGTAAGCGGGCTCAACCGTGAGATTGCAAATGTGGTAGAGTTGCAGCATTATGTTGAGCTTGAGGATGTGGTGCATATGGCAATCAAGGTGGAGAGGCAGCTTCGGAGGGGGAGGACAGCCAAACCTGACTTTTCTTTTGCTGGGTCTTCGTCTAGGCCAAAACCACCCGCGGAGCAACCTGCCAAGCCCGGGGAGAAGCCTACTTATGCAAACCGAGGAGAGCAGCCTAAACCACGGGAGAACTCAACCAACAAAGGTATAACTCCCACCAACTCAACTCAAAGAACTCGTGATTTCAAATGTTTTCGTTGCCTAGGAGTTGGGCACAAGGCTTCGGATTGCCCAAATAAGAGGGTGATGATTGCGCTCGGTAATGGAGAATATGAATCCGAGGCTAGTGATGAGGAGGTGCCACCTTTGGAGGACACGAGTGATTGTGAGTATGCTGTCAAAGGAGAGGCACTTGTAGTCATGAGAGCTCTTAATGCTCACGCCGTGGAGGACGCGGAAGGATATGTGGAGCAGCGGGAAAATATCTTTCACACCCGTTGCCTTGTGAAAGAGAAGGTATGCAGCATGATCATAGATGGAGGGAGTTGCGTCAATGTAGCTAGCCTTTTATTTGTTGAGAAATTGGGGCTGCCCACCAAGAAACATCCGAGGCCCTATCAATTGCAATGGCTCAACGACAGCGGCAAAGTAAGGGTGAGCAAGCAAGTCCTTGTACCATTTACCATTGGCAGGTACCAAGATGAGATTCTATGTGATGTGGTGCCCATGCAAGCAAGCCACATTCTGTTGGGGTGTCCTTGGCAATATGATCGTAGTACTTTGCATCACGGGAGCACAAACCGTTACACCTTCACCAAGGATGGCAGAAATGTCACCCTCGTTCCAATGTCGCCAAAACAAGTCTTAGAGGATCAAAACAGAATCCAGCAGTCCCTTAGTGAGGTAAAGGAGGGGAGTGAAAAAAAGAATGAGAGAAAAGAAAGAAAAGAAGGAGTTGAAAAGAGAGGAAGAGAGGGCGGGAATAGTGAAGTAGGAAAGGGCAGTTTGAGAGAAGAAAAAAAGAGGGAAGAAAAGAAGAGGGTAAGTTTGTATGCCAAACAAAAAGAAGTTAGGAGGGCTTGTGAGAACAATCAACCAATGATCCTATGTGTCTACAAAGGGCCCTATCTTGCTAATCCAGATTCTACTCCTCCACCCCCTCTTGCTATTCAATCTGTTTTGTAGGAGTATAATGATGTATTTCCCGAGGAAGTTCCGGCCGGATTGCCACCCATCCGAGGCATTGAGCACCAAATCGACTTTGTGCCGGGCTCACCAATCCCAAACCGACCAGCCTATAGAACCAACCCCGAGGAGACCAAAGAACTACAAAGGCAGGTTGAGGAGTTGATGGAGAAGGGCCACATCCGCGAGAGCATGAGCCCTTGCGCGGTCCCGATCTTGCTAGTGCCAAAGAAGGACGGATCTTGGCGTATGTGCGTTGATTGTCGTGCCATCAACAAGATAACAGTTAAGTACCGCCATCCCATTCCTAGACTTGATGACATGTTAGATGAGCTTCATGGTTCCACATATTTTTCAAAGATTGATTTAAAAAGTGGTTACCATCAAATTAGAATGAAGGAGGGAGATGAGTGGAAAACAGCTTTCAAAACTAAGTATGGTTTATATGAATGGTTAGTCATGCCCTTTGGACTTAGCAATGCACCTAGCACATTCATGAGGTTAATGAATCATGTTTTAAGAGCCTACTTAGGAAAGTTTGTGGTAGTGTATTTTGATGATATCCTTGTCTATAGTCGAACCTTAGATGAACACACTAACCATTTGAAAAGTGTGTTTGAAATTTTGAGAAAAGAAAAACTCTATGCTAATGTTAAGAAATGCACCTTTTGCTTGGATAGAGTTATCTTTCTTGGTTTTGTTGTTTCAGCTCAAGGAATCGAGGTTGATAAAGAGAAGACTAAGGCCATTCGGGAGTGGCCAACACCCAAAAGCATCACCGAAGTGAGGAGCTTTCTCGGACTTGCAAGTTTCTATAGGAGATTCGTGCGAGATTTCAGCACATTGGCCGCACCCTTGACCGAGGTGATCAAGAAGGAGGTAGGGTTTAAATGGGGTAATGATCAAGAGAATGCCTTCAATTCAATCAAGGAGAAATTGTGTTCTGCCCCATTACTTAATTTGCCTGACTTTGCTAAAACATTTGAGATTGAGTGTGACGCATTCGGAGTAGGTATAGGTGCCGTCTTAATGCAAGAGAAGAAGCCCATTGCTTACTTCAGTGAAAAGTTGAACGGGGCAGCCCTGAATTATTCAACATATGACAAGGAGTTGTATGCTTTGGTTCGTGCGTTGAAGACATGGCAACATTACCTATGGCCTAAGCAATTTGTGATCCACACGGATCATGAGTCGTTGAAGCACTTAAGGGGGCAAGACAAGCTCAACCGGAGGCATGCACGATGGGTCGAATTCATTGAAATGTTTCCATATGTCGTGCAATACAAACAAGGCAAGGACAACAAGGTGGCGGATGCCTTGTCCCGGAGGTATGTTCTCATCTCAACTCTTAATGCTAAATTACTTGGATTTGAACATATAAAGGAAATGTATTCAAAAGATGATGATTTTGGTGCCATATTTGATGCATGCGAATTAGGGGCATTAGATAAGTTCTATAAGCATGATGGTTACTTGTTTAGGGAGAACAAACTATGCATCCCAAAATGTTCTTTGCATGAGTTGTTAGTGCTTGAGTCTCACGGGGGCGGGTTAATGGGGCATTTCGGAGTAACTAAAACCCTAGACATACTTAGAGAACATTTCTTTTGGCCTCACATGAGGAAGCATGTAGAGAAAATTTGTGCTAATTGTATCACTTGCAAGAAGGCTAAATCTAGGGTCAATACCAATGGACTATACACTCCCTTACCCGTGCCTAATGAACCTTGGACAGATGTGTCAATGGATTTTGTGGTAGGGTTACCTAGAACCAAAAAAGGAAGGGACTCCATTTTTGTGGTGGTAGATAGGTTCTCAAAGATGGCCCATTTTATCCCTTGTCACAAAACCGATGATGCCACCCATATTGCCGACCTATTCTTTAGGGAAGTAGTACGTTTGCATGGCTTGCCCAAAACCGTAGTGAGTGATAGGGATGCGAAATTCTTGAGCCATTTTTGGAGAGTCTTGTGGGGTAAATTGGGAACAAAGCTACTATTTTCGACCTCATGCCACCCCCAAACCGACGGCCAAACCGAAGTGGTCAATAGGTCCCTATCTCAACTTTTGAGGGTTGTTATTAATAAGAATCTGAAATCATGGGAGGAGTGTTTGCCCTTTGTGGAATTCGCCTATAATCGCACCATTCACTCATCCACCAATTTTTCTCCCTTTGAGGTTGCTTATGGATTTAACCCACTAACCCCTTTGGATTTAATCCCTTTACCTTTGAGTGATCTTACAAGCTTAGATGGGGAAAAGAAGGCCAAACAGGTTCGGAAAATCCATGAAGAGGCTCGGCAACAAATCACTAAGAAGAACGAGCAAGCTGCCGCCCGAGCCAACAAAGGAAGAAGGAAGGTTGTGTTCCAACCGGGAGATTGGGTTTGGGTTCATTTGAGGAAAGTCCGATTTCCTTCCAAACGGGCCAGCAAGTTGATGCCAAGAGGAGATGGCCCATTCCAAGTGTTAAAAAGGATCAATGACAATGCATACAAAATTGATTTACCCGGTGAGTACCAAGTTAGTGCTACCTTCAACGTGTCTGATTTATCCCCTTGTGATGTAGGTCCAGATTCGAGGACGAATCCTTTTGAAGGGGGAGGAGATGATACGAGCATGAGCACGGATCATGAGGAAGATGATGCACAAGACAATGGAGCCAAGGAGGGAGCCGAGGACTTGCACATTCCGGAGGGCCCAATTACAAGATCCAAGGCCCGAGCCTTACAAGACGTGGTGCGGAGCTGCATGGCCACCTCTTATGCTGAGCAAGGCGCCACCAAGATCCTCCATGTGACCACCTTTGCTTGGAAGCCCGGAATGGAAGAACCCGCGAGCAATGAGGCCCGGCCTTGAGCAGCCCGGACCAAGAAGAGCCCTCCATGCATGGGCAGCCCAATTAATCCAAAAAAACAACTCTAGCACATTAACCAACATGCCTTCAAGTCTTGCCGCCCACTCTCTAAAAATAGCCAAGGACCATTTATGCATTGCCACCCAACAATAAAGTCTTGGCTGTTTTTCCCAAATGGAGGTGCACGGATTATCAACATGACCACCCATCTTGGCCATTCATCAAATGCCGCCCATCTTCAATGGCCGGCCACCTAAATTTAGCTCTAGTTTTTCCTATAAATATTATAATGTTTGAAGGATATTGGTTTTTAACTCAGATTTGAAATTTAACTTGTGAGAATTTCTTCTCCTTTAGTTCATCACGAACTCGGTCTTATCGGGAGCAATTCCGTGGCGACCTTCTCCGACTTATCAACGGCTCAATCACAACCGTTGTGGCGTCATCCCAATACCAAGGTGATTGCTTTGATTCTTTTTGTGTCGAGGTCTTTACAAAGGTGCTCTAAGATCTAAAGTTTGTATCACGGTTCCATCTTATTTATCAATCCCGAACCTGTTCTTGGACGATCCGTTAACATACGAAGCTCATTCGTATCAGTTTTCATATTACAAGACAAATTGATACAAATAACTTTATCTGTTGTTACTATCTGATTAGACACAGATGAAAAATTAAGCAGATAACTTTATCTGTTTTCATTCTAAAGTTAATAGCGACCAAATGGATATGAGAGAATTGGGAAGTAGCATCCAGACTTAACCTATTTTAATCGACGAAATGATTGAAATGAGTCAGGATTACCCTAAGCATACCATGAAATCATGACCACTTCAGAATTGCAGGAACGAACGCGGAATTGATCCACATGTACCAAAAACTCTAAAATATAATGCACAGATACGCAAAACAATTGAAAACAGATAAGGTTATCTGCATTCTTAGTACATAGACAAATTGATACACATAACGTTACTTGTTGTTACTATATGAACATCTACGTATGAAAAATTAAACAGGTAATTTTCTCTGTTTTCATTGAAAAGTTAAATAAGGACCAAATGGATATGAGAGAATTGAGAAGCAGCATTCAGAATTATCCTATTTTGATCGACGAAATGATTGAAATGAGTCAGGATTTGCCTAGGTTTACCATGTACTCATGACCACATCTGAATTGCAAGAGTAGAGCACAAAACGTCTCCACATTAACCAAAAACTCTAAAATACAATGTACAGATACTTAAAATAAATAAAAACAAATGAGGTTATTTGTTTTCATATTACAAGACAAATTGATACAGATAACCTTATCTGTTGTTACTATCTGATTAGATACAGATGAAGAATTAAGAAGATTAATTTACCTGTTTTCATTCTAAAATTAATAGGGACCAAATCGATATGAGAGAATTGGGAAGCAGCATGTTGACTTATCCTGTTTTAATCGACGAAATGATTGAAATGGGTCAAGATTTGCCCTAGTATACCATGAACTCATAACCACATCAGAATTGCAGAAACGAAGATCAGAACTGGTCCACATGAACCAAAAACTCTAAAATATGAAGTACAGATATGCAAAAAAAATGAAAACAGATAAGATTATCTGGTTTCGTAGTACAAAGACAAATTGATGCAGATAACCTTACTTCTTGTTACTATATGAACATCTACGTATGAAAAAATAAAATAGATAATTTTATCTGTTTTCATTGAAAAGTTAAATAAGGACCAAATGGATATGAGAGAATTGAGAATCACATGAACCAAAAACTCTAAAATATAATGTACAGATACGCAAAACAGATGAAAACAGATAAGGAGATATGCTTTCATGGTACAACGATAAACTGATACAGAAAACCTTACTTGTTGTTACTATATGAACATCTACGTATGAAAAATTAAACAGATTATTTTCTCTGTTTTCATTGAAAAGTTAAGAACCAAATGGATATGAGAGAATTGAGAAGCAGCATTTAGACTTATCCTGTTTTGATCGACGAAATAATTGAAATGAGTGAGGATTTGCCTGAGTTTACCATGTACTCATGACCATATCTGAATTGCAAGAGCAGAGCTCAAAACTTCTCCACATTAACCAAAAACTCAAAAATATAATGTACAGATACGTAAAATAAATAAAAACAAATAAGGTTGTTTGTTTTCATATTATAAGACAAATTGATACAGATAACGTTATCTGTTGTTACTATCTTATAAGATACACATGAAAAATTAAGCAGATAACTTTATCTGTTTTCATTCTAAAGTTAATCGCGACCAAATGGATATGAGAGAATTGGGAAGCGGCATCCGGACTTATCCTGTTTTGATCGACGAAATGATTAAAATGAGTCAGGATTTGCCTGAGTTTACCATGTACTCATGACCACATCTGAATTGCAAGAGCAGAGCTTAAAACTTCTCCACATTAAGCAAGACTCTAAAATATAATGTACAGATACGTAAAATAAATAAAAAGAAATAAGATTATTTATTTACATATTACAAGACAAATTGATACAGACAACCTTATCTGTTATTACTATCTGATTAGATACCTATGAAAAATTTAGAAGATAACTTTATGTGTTTCCATTCTAAAGTTAATAGGGACCAAGTCGATATGAGAGAATTGGGAAACAACATCCAGACTCAACCTATTTTAATCGACGAAATGAATTAAACGAGTCAGGATTTGCCTAAGTATACCATGAACTCATGACCACATCAGAATTGCAGGAACTAAGCTCAGAACGGATCCACATGATCCAAAAACTCTAAAATATAATGTACAGATACGCAAAACAAATGAAAATAGATAAGGTTATCTGCTTTCATTGTACAAAGACAAATTGATACAAATAAACTTACCTGTTGTTACGATATGAACATCTACGTAAGAAAAATTAAACAGATAATTTGAACTGTTTTCATTGAAAAGTTAAATAACTACCAAATGCATATAAGACAATTGAGAGGCAGTATTCAGACTTATCCTATTTTGATCGACGAAATGATTGAAATGAGTCAGGATTTGCCTGAGTTTACCATGTACTCATGACCACATGTGAATTGCAAGAGCAGAGCTCAAAACTTCTCCACATTAATCAAAAACTCTAAAATATAATGTACAGATACGTAAAATAAATAAAAACAAATAAGGTTATTTGATTTCATATTACAAGACAAATTGATACAGATAACCTTTTCTTTTCTTACTATCTGATGAGATACATATGAAAAATTAAGCAGAAACCTTTATCTATTTTCATTCTAAAGTTAACAAGACCAAGTGGATATGAGAGAATTGGGCAGCAGCATCCAGACTTAATCTGTCTTAATCGACGAAATGATTGAAATGAGTCAGGATTTGCCTAAGTATACCATGAACTCATGACCACATCAGAATTGCAGGAACGCAGCTCGGAACTGATCCACAAGAATCAAAAACTATAAAGTATAATGTATAGATACGCAAAGCAAATGAAAACAAATAAGATTATCTGCTTTCATAGTATAAAGACAAATTGATACAGATAACCTTACTTGTTGTTAATATATGAACATCTAAGGATGAAAAATTGAACAGATAATTTTATCTGTTTTCATTGAAAAGTTAAAGGACAAAATGGATATGAGAGAATTGAGAAGCAGCATTCAGACTTATCGTGTTTTGATCGACGAAATGATTGAAATGAGTTAGGATTTGCCTGAGTTTCCCATGTACTCATGACCACATCTGAATTGCAAGAGCAGAGCTCAAAACTTTTCCACATTAACCAAAAAATATAAAATATAATGTACAGATACGTAAAATATATAAAAAAATAAGGTTATTTGTTTTCATATTACAAGACAGATTGATACAAATAACCTTATCTGTTGTTACTATCTGATTACATACATATAAAAAATTAAGCAGACTTAACCTGTTTTAATCGACGAAATGATTGAAATGAGTCAGGATTTGCCTAAGTACACCATGAACTCATGACCACATCAGAATTCCAGGAACGAAACTCGGAACTTATCCACATGAATCAAAAAATCTAAAATATGATGTACAGATACACAAAATAAATGAAAATAGATAAGGCTATCTGCTTTCATAGTACAAACACAAATTGATACAGATAACCTTACTTGTTGTTACTATATGAACATCTACGTCTGAAAAATTAAACAGATAATGTTATCTGTTTTCATAGAAAAGTTGACCAAATGGATATGAGAGAATTGAGAAGCAGCATTCCGACTTAACCTGTTTTGATCGACGAAATGATTGAAATGAGTTAGGATTTGCCTGAGTTTACCATGTACTCATGACCACATCTGAATTGCAAGAGCAGAGCTCAAAACTTCTCCGCATTAATCGAAAACTCAAAACTACAATGTACAGAAACGTAAAATAAATAAAAACAAATAAGGTTATTTGTTTTCATACTACAAGGCAAATTGATACAGATAACCTTATCTGTTGTTACTATCTGATCAGATACATATGAAAAATTAAGCAGATGTCCTTATCTGTTTTCATTGAAAAGTTAATAGAGACCAAATGGATATGAGAGAATTGAGAAGCAGCATCCAGACTTAACCTGTTTTAATCGATGAAATTATTGAAATGAGTCAGGATTTGCCTAAGTATACCATGAACTCATGACCACATCAGAATTTCAGGAACGCAGCTCGGAACTGATCCACAAGAATCAAAAATTTTAAAATATAATGTACAGATACGCAAAGCAAATTCAAACAAATAAGCTTATCTGCTTTCATAGTACAAAGATAAATTGATACAGATAATCTTACTTGTTGTTAATATATGAACATCTACGGATAAAAATTAAACAAATAATTTTATCTGTTTTCGTTCAAAAGTTAAATAAGGACCAAATGGATAAGAGAGAATTGAGAAGCAGCATTCAGACTTATCCTATTTTGATCGGCGAAATGATTGAAATGAGTTAGGATTTGCCTGAGTTTATCATGTACTCATGACCACATCTGAATTGCAAGAGCAGAACTCAAAATTTCTCCACATTAACCAAAAACTCTAAAATATAATGTACAGATACGTAAAATAATTAAAAACAAATAGGGTTATTGGTTTTCATATTACAAGACAGATTGATACAGATAACATTATCTGTTGTTACTATCTGATTAGATACATATGAAAAATTAAACAGATAACTTTATCTGTTTTCATTCTAAAGTTAATAGGGACCAAATCGATATGAGAGAATTGGGAAGCAGCATCAAGACTTAACCTGTTTTAATCGACGAAATGAATGAAATGAGTCAGGATTTGCCTAAGGGTACAATGAACTCATGACCACATCAGAATTGCAGGAACGAAGCTCGGAACAGATCCGCAAGAACCAAAAACTCTAAAATATATTGTACTGATACGCAACTCAAATGAAAACAAATAAGGTTATCTGCTTTCATAGTACAAAGACAAATTGATGCAGATAACCTTACTTGTTGTTACTATATGAACATCTACGTATGAAAAATTAAACAGATAATTTTATCAGTTTTCATTGAAAAGTTAAATAAGAACCAAATGGATTTGAGAGAATTGAGAAGCAGCATTCAGACTTATCCTGTTTTGATCGACGAAATGATTGAAATGAGTCAGGATTTGCCTGAGTTTACCATGTACTCATGACCACATCTGAATTGCAAGAGCAAAGCTCAAAACTTCTCCACATTAACCAAAAATTCTAAAATATAATGTACAGATACGTAAAATAAATAAAAAAATAAGGTTATTTGTTTTCATATTACAAGACAAATTGATACAGATAACCTTATCTGTTGTTATTATCTGATGAGATACATATGAAAAATTAAGCAGATAACTTTATCTGTTTTCATTCTAAAGTAAATAGGGACCAAATGGATATGAGAGACTTAACCTGTTTTAATCGACAAAATGATTGAAATGGGTCAGGATTTGCCTAAGTTTACCATGAACTCATGACCACATCAGAATTGAAGGAACGAGGCTCGGAACTGATCCAGATGAACCAAAAACTCTAAAATATAATGTATAGATATGCAAAAAAAATAAAACAGGTAAGGTTATCTGTTTTCATAGTACAAGATAAGTTGATGCAGATAACCTTACTTGTTGTTACTATATGAACTTCTACGTATGAAAAATTAAACAGATAATTTTATCTGTTTTCATTGAAAAGTTAAATAAGGACCAAACGGATATAAGAGAATTGAGAAGCAGCATTCAGACTTATCCTGTTTTGATCGACGAAATGATTGAAATGAGTTAGGATTTGCCAGAGTTTACCATGTACTAATGACCACATCTGAATTGCAAGAGCAGAGCTCAAAACTTCTCCACATTAACCAAAAACTGTAAAATATAATGTACAAATTCGTAAAATAAATAAAAACATATAAGGTTATTTGTTTTCAGATTACAAGAGAAATTGATACAGATAACCTTATCTGTTGTTATTATCTGATTAGATACACATGAAAAGTTAAGCAGATAACTTTAGCTGTTTTCATTTTAAAGTTAATAGGGACCAAATGGATATGAGAGAATTGAAAAACAGCATCCAGACTTAACCTGTTTTAATCGACGAAATGATTGAAATGAGTCAGGATTTGCCTAAGTATACCATGAACTCATGACCACATCAGAATTGCAGGAACGAAGCCCGGAACTGATCCACATGAACCAAAAATTCTAAAATATAATGTACAGATACGCAAAACAAATGAAAACAGATAAGGGTTATCTGCTTTCATAGTATAAGACAAATTGATACAGATAACCTTACTTGTTGTTACTATATGAACATCTATGTATGAAAAATTACATTGATAATTTTATCTGTTTTCATTGAAAAGTTGACCAACTGGATATGAGAAGCAGCGTTCAGACTTATCCTGTTTTGATCAACGAAATGATTGAAATGACTCAAGATTTGCTTGAGTTTACCATGTACTCATGACCACATCTGACCTGCTAGAGCAGAGCTGAAAACTTCTCTAGATTAACCAAAAACTCTAAAATATAATGTACAGATATGTAAAATAAATAAAAACAAATAAGATTATTCATTTTCATATTAGACAAATTGATACATATAACATTATCTGTTGTTACTATCTGATTAAATACGTATGAGAAATTAAGCAGATAATTTTATTTGTTTTCATTCTAAAGTTAATAGGGACCAAATGGATATGAGAGAATTGAAAAACAGCATCCAGACTTAACCTGTTTTAATCGACGAAATGATTGAAATGAGTCAGGATTTGCCTAAGTATACCATGAACTCATGGCCACATCAGAATTGCAGGAACGAAGCTCGGAACTGATCCCCATGAATCAAAAACTCTAAAATATAATATACAGATACGCAAAATAAATGAAAACAGATAAGGTTATCTGCTTTCATAGTACATGACAAATTGATACAGATAACCATACTTGTTGTTACTATATGAACATCTACGTATGAAAAATTAAACAAATAATTTTATCTGTTTTCATTAAAAAGTAAAATGAGGACCAAATGAATATGAGAGAATTGAGAAACAACATTCAGTGTTATCCTGTATTGATCGAGGAAATGATTGAAGTGATTCAGGATTTGCCTGAGTTTACCATGTACTCATGAACACATCTGAATTGCAAGAGCAGAGCTCAAAAGTTCTCCACATTAACCAAAAACTCTAAAATATAATGTACAGATACGTAAAATAAATAAGAACAAATAAGGTTATTTGTTTTCATATTACAAGCTAAATTGATACAGATAACCTTATCTGTTGTTACTAGCTGATCAGATACATATGAAAAATAAAGCAGATAACTTTATCTTTTTTCATTCTAAAGTTAATAGGGACCAAAGAGATATGAGAGAATTAGAAACCAGCATCCAGGCTTAACCTGTTTTAATCGACGAAATGATTGAAATGAGTCAGGATTTGCCTAATTTACCATGAACTCATGACCACATCAGAATTGCAGGAACGAGGATCGAAAATGATGCACATGAACCAAAAACTTTAAAATACAATGTACAGATATGCAAAACAAATGAAAACAGATAAGTATCTGTTTTCATAGTACAAGACAAAATGATAAAGATAACTTTACTTGTTGTTAATATATGAACATCTACGTATGAAAAATGAAAAAGATAATTTTATCTGTTTTCATTGAAAAGTTAAATAAGGACGAAATGGATATGAGAGAATTGAGAAGCAGCAATCATACTTATACTGTTTTAATCGACGGAATGATTGAAATGAATCAGGATTTGCCTAAGTATACCATGAACTTATGACAACATCAGAATTGCAGGAACGAAGCTCGGAACTGATCCACATGAACCAAAAATTCTAAAATATAATGTACAGATACGCAAAACAAATAAAAACAGATTAGGTTATCTGCTTTCATAGTACAAGACAAATTGATATAGATAACCTTACTTCTTGGTACTATATGAAAATCTACGTATGAAAAATTAAACATATAATTTTATCTGTTTTCATTGAATAGTTAAATAAGCACCAAATGGATATGAGAGAATTGAGAAGTAGCATTCAGACTTATCATGTTTTGATCGACGAAATAATTGAAATGAGTTAGGATTTGCCTGAGTTTACCATGTACTCATGACCACATCTGAGCTGCAAGAGCAGAGCTCAAAACTTCTCCCCATTAACCAAAAACTCTAAATTATAACGTAAAATAAATAAAAACAAATAAGGTTATTTGTTTTCATATTACAAGACAAATTGATGCAGATAACCTTATCTGTTGTGACTATCTGATTAGATACGCATGAAAAATTAAGCAGATAACTTTATCTGTTTTCATTCTAAACTTAATAGGGACCAAGTGGATATGAGAGAATTGGGAAGCAGCATCCAGACTTAACCTGTTTTAATCGACGAAATGATTGAAATGGGTCAGGATTTGCCTAAGTTTACCATGAACTCATGATCACATAAGAATTGCAGGAACGAGCCTCGGAACTGATCCACATGAACCAAAAACTCTAAAATATAATGTACAGATACGCAAAACAAATGAAAATAGATAAGGTTATCTGTTTTTATAGTGCAAGATAAATTGATACAGATAACCTTACTTGTTGTTACTATATGAACATCTACGTATGAAAAATTAAAGAGATAATTTTATCTGTTTTCATTGAAAAGTTAAATAAGGACCAAATGGATATGAGAGAATTGAGAAGCATCAGTCAGACTTATCCTGTTTTGATCGACGAAATGATTGAAATGAGACAGAATTTGCCTGAGTTTACCATGTACTCATGACCACATCTGAATTGCAAGAGTAGAGATCAAAACTTCTCCACATTAACCAAAAACTCTGAAATATAATGTACAGATACGTAAAATAAATAAAAATATATAAATTTATTTGTTTTCATATTAGAAGACAAATTGATACAGATAACTTTATCTGTTGTAACTATCTTATTAGATACATATGAAGAATTAAGTAGATAACTTTATCTGTTTTCATTCTTAAGTTAATAGGGACCAAATGGATATGAGAGAATTGAGAAGCAGCATCCAGACTTAACCTGTTTTATTCGACGAAATGATTGAAATGAGTCATGATTTGCCTATGTATACCATGAACTCATGACAACATCAGAATTGCAGGAACGAAGCTCGGAACTGATCCATATGAACCAAAAACTTGAAAATATAATGTACAGATACGCAAAACAAATGAAAACAGATAAGGTTGTCTGCTTTCATAGTACAAGACAAATTGATACAGATAACCTTACTTGTTGTTACTATATGAACATCTACGTATGAAAAACTAAACAGATAATTTTATCTGTTTTCATTGAAAAGTTAAATAAGGACCAAATGGATATGAGAGAATTGAGAAGCAGCATCCAGACTTATATATTCTGTTTTGATCGACGAAATGATTGAAATGAGTTAGGATTTGCTTGAGTTTACCATGTATTCATGACCACATCTGAATTGCAAGAGCAAAGCTCCAAACTTCTCCACATTAACCAAAAATTCTAAAATATAATGTACAGATACTTAAAATAAATAAAAACGAATAAGGTTATTTATTTTCATATTACAAGACAAATTGATACAGATAACCTTATCTTTTGTTACTATCTGATTAGATACGTATGAAAAATTATGCAGATAACTTTATCTATTTTTCATTCTAAAATTAATAGGGACCTAATGGATATGAGAGAATTGGGAAGCAGCATCCAGACTTAATCTTTTTTAATCGACGAAATGATTGAAATGAGTAAGGATTTGCCCAAGTATACCATGAACTCATGACCACATCAGAATTGCAGGAATGAAGTTTGAGAGTTTTTTTTATAGACATTTGAAGGGCATTTTAGAAATTTAAAAAATTAACTATGATGACATCATCACAATTCATCCATTTTTTGATGGAACTTAACAATCGGGCGGGGGGAGGGGGGAGGTCATTGCATTTTTTAAAACCACAGGGATGGTCTCTACATTTGTCAGTAACCTTAGGGGAGCTTATATATATATATATATATATATATATATATGTGTGTGTGTGTGTGTGTGTGTGTGTGTGTGTGTGTGTGAGAAAAGAGCAAAAAACAAAATATCTTCTTCTGCAACTATATATATATACCGGTACCTGACCTGTATGGGCCATTATTTAGAATTATACGGTATTAAAGGTATTTAGTAACGTTTTATGTCAAAACGGTACGTACAGACCGATACAATACAGTGTATTGATAACCTTGGTCTACCGGCCGTGCACAGTGTTGTGTTTTTTTTTTTTGCTAAAGTCAGTTGCACTTTCCATTCCTTCCTAAGCCATGAGGTGTGAAGTTTCCGGATTCCTTGGGCAAGGAACTAAATGCAGCCATGGCTAGATTCTAGTGGGGGAGATGGGAATGACAATAATAAAATACATTGGTTATCTTTCCTGAATCTTTTTCTAATTTCTACGTGAGAGTGCTGGTGGTGGGGTGGAACCCGCGGCGCGAGGAGGAGGTGGTGGTGGAGTAATCAGGGATAATTGAAACTCCGAGAAATTAAAAAAAGAAAGTCAGGATTAAATGGCATAATTGAATAAAGAAAAAGAAAAAAAATTATTATAAAGAGTTATGTTAAAATTTATAAGTAAAAATTAAATATAGGAATACAAACTAATTGCAAGATAATTGTAGAGTAACTGAGGGTAAAACAGAAAAATAAATGGTGTTTGGCTTTATATACATATGGGGAGGTTGAGAGAGGATAAAATGAAATTTTAAAAAGTTTGTATAATGACATCAGCAACCCTAGCTTAAAAACAGACGGACTACAAAAGTAATAACAATCTGGGCACTGTCTCGGAGAGAGGCTCAGTGAAATAGACATGTCTGTAAAGATGCAGACTACCTGCACCTGGACAAAAAGACCCTATGAAACTTTACTGTTCACTAAGATTGGCTTTGGGCACTCCTGTCTCAATCCTTACGTAGACTTACAATTTCGCATTAGAGCCAAAGATGAAATACCTAAAAAGGAAGTCTTGAAGAGAATAATTCGTAAAGTAAGGAAAGACGGTACATTTGTTAGAACCTCGGGAAGGACAGTAATTTTGTAAGTAACCTCAGAGATGTATGTGAAATTTACTCAATTCATGCTCTGGGTTTACTTTTTGATCAGCATATCACAATGATGATACGGATTTATAGTCGTCTCCCCAGCTGACCTGCAAAAAGAACTTGACACTGGTGTGGTATCTTGCCAACACCCTCCGATGCCTAAGTTAGCTTGAGGACGGAGGAATAGTATAGAAAGACTATTAGGGTAAAATTGGGCAGAATGTCCGTACCTTATACCATAGAGTCTCTTCCTTTATATAGAGATCTTCTTGGAGAGAAATCAGAAAGGGATGAGATCACTCCCTGATTTAGTGGAGAGAATCAAGGCTAGTAGCCCTTAATTAGGTAACTGCATCTCCCACGATCATCCTTGCCCTATACAGGGGGATCTGGTGGAGATAATGCGTAGGATATGGAGAAATCTGTGGGAGCTTTGATGGGAATCTCCTTTCCTTGTGGGATGATCCATTTTAGGCAAATAGATCCTGGGCAGCAAGAAGAATGGTTCAATCGAGCAGACCAGACAATGGCTGAACAGAGCTGACCAGACCATGCCTGAGCTGACCAGACCATGCCTGAGCTGAGCAGGCCAGGCAATGGCTGAGCTGAGCATACCAGGCCATGGCTGAGCCGAGCTGCTTGCCGACCGACCAGAATATCAACCGGCTCGGTCCATACGTCATGACCTATCAGCTACTCCCCTATTTCTGAACGGTTGGCCTGCTTTTAAGAGAAGAAATACCAATAGTCTGATGCAGTGAATCATGACGGTTCAGATTTATCTTGATTCATACGCTGCATTTAATGCTGTGTCAGAAACGCTTGAGAACCTGGGAGGCGGCATCTAATCTGGATGCGCCACGTGTGCTTGATCAACGGTCCATATTTGAAGGCTCTTCACGGAAGTTCTATAAAAGGCACTCATTGGAACTTATAAGGGTTTCCCTTCTCTTTTGTTCTCCCAGCAGACATCAAGTTTTTGCAAATTTCTGCTCAAAAACTTTGTCTTCTACCATCCGCCTCAGCCGACTGTGGTTCTCGTTTTTCTTAGGTACGTTTGTGTCCTTTCTTTTTATTCTGGCTGACGACAGCCTTGTTTTGGACCCTAGAGGTTTAGGGTATTCTTGGGCGTTTTTCTTCCTCAGGTTGTGTCGTTATCTGCACAACCAGTCCAACCGTCCGTCGTTTGGAGAGTTTGCCTACTCCCCAGTCGTTTCCCAATATTACCAGGAGATATTCGACATTATTAAGCCTGCCATTCCTCATTTTCATAAAATGACTTCTAGACGACCACACACTAGGCCTTCTGTCCCAACCTCTTCACAAATAGATGTAGGTTAGACCGACCGCCCGGTGAACACTGCAGATCGTCCTATACCCAGAGGCGTAGCCTTGCATCTTAGGCCTATAGAGGCCGACCGAATAGTCTCGACTGTGACCGAGACTGACCTAGCCATCCTGAGGGTGAAATACCAAATTCCGACCTCAGTCCGCTTGAGAGTTCCTGGTTCGACCGAGAGAGCGAATGCCCCCAGGTTCGATGAGCTGAGCTTGTACCTGACTGACTTCGAAGCCGGGCTGAGGCTTCCCTTCCATCCCTGTATAAGGGAAATCTTTTGGTTCCTGGGGCTATCCCCAGGGCAGCTCCTGCCCAACGCTTGGCGAATTCTGGTCAGCTGTGGTGTGCTCTGGGCAGCTGCAACAGAGGAGAAGGCCGTACTGACCCCAGAGGCCTTCCTCTACTGCCATCAAGTGAGCATGATTGCTCAAGGATGGTGGTATTTTTCCAAGAGGGATAGCATAGCTCCCTCAGTCGAAGGCCTGCCCTCAGCCAACAAGAGGTGGAAGGACAAGTTCTTCTTCCTCTCAGGGGAAGGATGCGAGTTCCCTTCCTGGGAAGAGCGGACGAGCTCCTCCAAAATTCACTGCTTCTGGGGAGAGGTCCATCTTTCTCGTGAGCACTCTGTCCCTTCACACGTTCAGTTTTTCTTCCATTTATCTTTTTGTTTAAGTGGCTGACCTTACTTTGCTGTGTTCTGAGCAGGGAAACAGAAGCCTGAGATCTTGGCTGAAATCGGTGAACAGCTGAGGGTGGTTGCTGCATATCTCGACCACGACTATCGGGTCCTCATCGCACCAGAGACGTTAGCGACCTACCTGTTCGGCCCAGAACCCTCACGTGAGGCCCTTGCCTTAGAAAGAGGTATCTCCTCTTCTTCCTGTTCATTTATTAGACAAAGCCATCTAACTCTTTTTCTGTTTTTGCCAGAGGAAGAAGCAGGGATGAAGCTGAACATGGCAAAACTGGCAGCCATGGCCGAGCGTTCCAACACCAGGGCTCCTCCTAGGCCCAAGAAGACAAAAAAGAAGGCGCTGGCTGACCCTTCCACATTTGTGGATTCTGGGGTGACCTCCCAGGATCAGCAACCTGCTGCTCCAGCTGCCAAGAAGTCCAACAAGGACACTGCTCAAGAGAATCCAGCTGAGGAGCTGCAGACCGCCCCTGAAGAGCAGGTGGTGGAGGTCGAGGAGATTATAGCTGTAGTTTCCCTAGGGGAGGCACCCTCAGCTCAGGAGGTGGCTGAGGTGGAACCAACCAGCAAGAAGAGGAAGAGCAAGGAAGCCTCTTCCTCAGCTCAGGCTGCATCTGAGGCCGAGCTCCCACCCCCTGCTCCAGAGCATAGCCCTCTTGACGAGCAGCAGATATGCCGTGGATATAATGAACGGCCTCCCGACCGTCAGGGACTTGGAGCTGCTGAGGGGAAAAACTTCTGAGGAGAAGCGAGCCCGGCTCCTCATCCACCTACCCAAGGTAACCATCTATTTCTTCTTCTTATAATCTTCAACAAATTGATCAATCCTAATATTTGTTTTTACTGTGTATTGTAGGCGGCCGTTTACAGCACCGACTTGGTGCAGGGGTCAATGGTCGACGAGGATGCTATCTCTGCTCTGGAAGAGAAGCAGAGAAAGAGTGAGAGTCTAGAGGCCGACCTGCGCCAGTCTATCTCGAAGCTGAAGGCTGAGGTGTTCCAGCTGAGGGACGAGAACTCCGTCAAGGATGCTCAGATCTCGAGCTTGACGGAAACCTCCACAACCAACGAGAATCGGGCCTCTTTCCTGGAGGATATGCTGACCTTGGAGCGAAACAGGATTGAGGACATGAAGAAAGCCATGGCCGACTCCAGTTCAACTCTGAGGGCTCAACAGAAGCAACTCCAGGATATGGCCCAGAAATGCGACGAGCAGAGCAGGCTGCTCTTGGAGAAGGATAGGGAGATCAGCTCCCTGAGGGATCAGGCTCAGTCATCTCAGATGGATCAACTGAAGGACTCCCCCGAGTTCATCGATCTGATGACTGAGTATTACTTCAGTGGCTTCATGTCTCTGAAGAGGAGAATAAGCTCAGCTCATCCTGAGCTAGACCTGAGCTCCTTCAAGCCAGACGATGAGGAGATCGGTTTGGAGGATGATGGGGAAGCTGAAGAGTCTGAAGGCGAGGAGGAGGACGGTCATGCTGGGGCTCTGCTCCTGGAGGGGACAACAGACCGGGGTCTGCTCAGGATTACCCAAGGCGAGGAGGGCTCTGCTGCTCTTATAGAAGTCCCTGATGACGACGAGTCTCCTCCTCCTTCAGCTGTGATTGATCCAATTGTGGTCATGGCTGAAGAGATCATAGTGGACGCAGCTGATGCCCTCATCGTAGAAATAGCTAATGAGGTCTTCAGGGAGCCCTCTCCTGCAGCAGACCAGGTGGTTGCACTACAAGAAAATTGGAATCTACCAACGGCCAAAAGCGTCGCTAGAGAATGCAAAAAGCGTTGGTAAAGCTATACCAACGGTCAAACAACCGTAGGTCAAACCATTGCGAGATAGGCGTCGCTGTAGGGATCTACCAACGGTTTTGCCGAGCGTTGGTACAAATATTATTTTAGTAACGGTTGTTTCAGCAACGGTTTCAACCGTTTGTAAAGGTCAATTCTAGTATTGTCTTCTAAACCATTGGTATGTTGTGTACAACCGTCGCCACAGTTAATACTCTAGTAACACTTCAACCGTCGCTATTGTGTAAAATAACCGTTGCCATATTTATTTTTCTAAAATACCCACCAATTTCTAGCGATATTTTGGAATGTTCATATGTAGATACCAAATTGGTCATAATATACACTTCTTTGTTATTACATCCGCTCTTAAGAAGACAAATCAATTTTTTTCATACAGAACAAAAATAACATCATAATCCCACGTCTATTACATAAGCTTGTCCAAAAAAAAATTCATCCATAATATTCACACTTAGCATATTTCCTAGCGTCTGATGCAGCTCAATGACAATTTCCTCTTCTTCTTTGCTGAAGTTTCCACACTTAATGTCCGGCCGCAAGTAATTTGTTCACCAGAGTCTGCAACTCTTTCCACATCTTAATAAACCTCGTCAAAAGCCAAGAAAAAGTCGCAAATATTTTAGTAAAAATGGTAAACTTAATTTCTTGATTATCATATAGTCTCCAAAGTTAAAGCAACTGAACGCAAAGACAAATTTCTTAGCAACAGGTAAGCACACATGCACAGTCAGTTACTTATGCAGTCTAAGATAGTATTTAGAAGGACAAAAGAAAATAACACTAGATGAGGAAGAACCCCCTTGGAGCCGTTTATACCTTGGGTATAGAAGCAGTGTTACGCAGCTCCTTTGTTTTGCTCAACTTTGTACCTGAGAAAAGCTCATATATAAGACAACCTAACACAATAAAGAAAATCCAGTTTGTGTACTAGAATCTATAAGCTGAAAATACCATTTAGAATACATAATCCAAGTCAGAAGTTGAAAATACCATTTTGACGTGTTTATTGAAACATTATTATAATTATCTGTGAGAATCTAGAATACATATAGCATAAGAAGGCTGCAACTCATATAATTGATGCAAAAGTAAGTTACATTTTAATTTAAAACTAAAATGTTGATAGTGGATACGTATTAATCGGCGGGATAAGATCTAATCATTGAATTGAATGATTGCTTGCCTTTCTATACTATGGTCCAATGCTTCATTAATTGATATTTTTTTCATTCCATGAGCAATTCTACAGTAGTTATAACAAGTAAATGTATGATGTGCATCAAAAAGGAATCCAACATGGGGTGCAGGAGCACCTTTAAGTTAAAAACTATCAAAAACCATAAGTTAAAAGGACACTGCAACACCATGGAGGGCATCCAAAAAATAAAGTACCAGCATTGGTTTCGTAGAAGCTTCACTATTTCCATCAAACTCGGACATAACATCAAAAGCATGCAGCTTGCAGTCTAAAGTTTGAGTAAAAACATTAGTAGCGATTTGCTTTTCTTTTCCAAGCAAACATTACCATGCACCTGCAGACCAATACAAATCACAAATCAAAACACATAGCGATTTGCTTTTCTTTTCCTCAGGAGGGAAGGTTAACAAACATAAAAGACATTACCTTAGAAGTGTGTTGATCAATTCAATACCAGAAGACAAAAATAAGGACATACACGCGGCACCCAAAGCTCTAGCCCACACAATAAATCTGCACACTTATTTGCTCTACCTCAAAGATATCAAAGAAATTGGGTGAGGGTAACCAATAAATTTGTTTCCTACAGGAACACATTTGAAACTTTCAGATGTGGAACCTGATTTCAAACATTCACTCGTGCATAACAAAATTGTACTTCGATTGAAAATACTTACAAGTTTGCAATAATTATTTAGGAAGCTCACAGCTTTTGCTATTCAGTTCAATCCCCAAGCATAATACTCATCCCTGTCATTAAAACAATTCACAACATCCGAGTGAACCAATTCCACATACAAATGTATCAGGGATGTTAACAAGACCATAAACAAAACCAACGTCAAGTATTGCGGTGAGGTAAACAAACTCCATCCAATAAAAGGATACTGAAGTCCGGCAATGACAAAGAAACTGAACACACAAGAATCACATCCATAAGAAGACTGCTGACATTTGAGGGAGGACTTAAACCTACCATTTAGCCAACAGTCATCGAAATAGTCAAGCTTGTTGCCCTGCACATTGATAAATAGTCCAGAGGAATGTTCCTGCTTCCTAGCTTCTTTCGTTTCTTTCATCTTTTCCTTTTGGGGCAGGGGATCAATAACAGTGCTTGAACGGTAGGTGTTGAATTGCCAACCAAGGCTAGGAATAGCCCTGCTAGAAACCAGTAGCCAGTAACCATCCCAATAGACACTGGCCGAGGTAAATGTGATGCATAGCAGATCTCAAAGGCATATCTATTGCTAAGTATTCCTTACGAATAAGTCGGCGACATAAGCAAATAATGAAATATTTCATGATAGAGTTAACGAAGCATGGTTATTAGTCTTAGCGTCCTGCATAAAATGGTCGAAGAACCAAAAAACTACATAGTCAAATATAACAAAAAAATCAACACCTCACTTGATCAAATGCTTTCTTCTTGTCTGTCCTTTATTTATAGTTTTTGCATTGACTGACAAGAATCACCAAAGCAACAAACCTTGTAAGTTGCTACTATTTCAATTTGGAAGCCCAAATTCAAAATTCTCCTACTTGACCAAAATCAACTTACATCAAAGTCCCAATTGTCCACATTGCTATGAAAGCCCAATAGTCAGTGTCGGAAGGTTCTACATCAATTCCTGCTGTCACGGTTTTTGCATTGTCAAGCATTGCTTTGAATTTTTTCTACTGTTTTTCTGCCCTCTCTATAACCAGCGACTATTGACAAAATGTGCAAAACTATGATAGCTAATCCCATATCAAAAAAGAATAAATCAATGCTGAAACTTGAAACCAACATGTTTAAGAAAGATAAAGGTACACAATACCCAAGTCCACTATCAGATCCGCCACCAACCATTCTATTTTGGGTCATTACGTCGAACAATTGACGGGCATCACCCACGTCGATAAATTTAACACACTCAGTAATAATTTATTACATTTTACAGTTAATGAAAGCTGCGGATATCCTTTCCATTTTGACCTACAGGAAATGGTGGCAAATCTATATCTACAGAGATTAAACACAAATTCATTCAAAAACTACCTCTTTGGGAGCAAGCAAGCTCTTATTACAAATTCATAAGCTTTTTTCAGAAAAAAAAATTCAAAGTTTCAATACCTTTTGAATGACGGCGGGGCAGAGGGTTCCGGGTCTGGGGTTCATGACGTCATTATAGGAAGGATCGGTAATGATGTAGAATTTCCAGCCAGGCCGTCGCTGGTGCCGTGGCCAAACCCAAAGGCACATTCCGCTAGCTTCTTTTGGTTGCTGGTGTCGTACATTGGCCTGTGTACTTATTTCTCGTAACTAGGCCTCTCCTAGTAGCGTTCATTGTCAAATGGGTGCATTAGACAATGCCCTGTGAAATCTACTCAAATTAAGAAATGTCAAAAACAATTCATAAGTTTGTACACACCAATCGGAGATTTTGGGATGAAACCCTAATTCGAGATATTGGGGAGGAAACCAACTCACCACTGCAAAGATTTCAACAACAACCCAGAAACCCTAATTCGAAAATCAAAAGGCGAAATAAAAAACTAGGTTCGAAATATTTTGGAAATCGGTGAAATTGGGGAAGGCGCCAAGGAGAGGAGAAAAGCAAGGACGGAATAGACTAGGAGAGAGAGACAGAGAGTTAACGAGGGTAAAATACGCGCCAAAATAAAATAATTTGGAGAAAAAGAAGGGGCTATCGCAACGGGCTATTATAACCATGGCAATGCAACGGGCTACAGTAACGTTTCATTATAACCGTGGCAATAGAAAAAGAATTTACCAACGGTCTAATAGAAACCGTGGTTACTTGCCCGGATATAGTAACGTTTTCAAAAACATTGCTAAACCTAATTTTTACCAACAGTTTTTTAGACTGTTGCTATCAAAACCGTTGGTAGGTCCCAATTTTCTTGTAGTGTTGACCCCCCAGCCCAGGATCAGCTTCCTTCCTCTGATCAGCCTCTTGCTTTGGAGCCTGCCAAGGAGACCGACTAGTCCTTGTGTATATTTTTTTTTTTGTTTTACTTCTTCTTCATTGTAAATCCTTCAATGAATAGAAATGATTGGTTTACTGAATGAATGACTCTTTACTTCTTTCTTCATATCTTTACTAAATGAATGGCTCTCTCATCCTTATCATATTCTGACTGAATGAATGGCTCTTTCTTCTTCTCTACTTCTGTGTGCAGTGTTTGTAGATTAAACAGTAGCACACTTAGACTAAGATTCCCTTGAGAAGATAATCAAGAAATGTAGATTAATCAGACAATCTTATCTGATGATTTCGTGATCGCCCCTAAGGGTTGCTTGCTGAGCAAGCGAGGCTGCTCGGATACATGGTCCCGGAGGACATGGGCTGAGCAGATGAGGCTACTCGGTCATCTTTGTTTTGTTATCTTCAGATATGTGACTTCATCAAAATAACAAAATTATCCATCTTTATTGGACTTCTAATAAAATCGATAACTCTTGTTCACACAAAAAGATATGATAAAGAAATGAGACAACAGAGAAAAATACTTAATGAATTTCATTGAAAATATTTCTTCAAGTGTTCAGCATTCCAGGGCTGAGGAAGTCTTTTCCCTGACAGTGTGGCCAAACGGTAGGACCCAGCCTTCACATGTTCTGTTATTTGATAAGGGCCTTCCCAATTTGGGCTCAGATGTCCAATCCTCTTTCCTGTAGGATCCACTTTCTTAAGAACCAACTCCCCAGTCCTGAAACTTCTTTCTCTGACTTGGCTGTTGTAGAATGTTGTCATTTGCTGCTGATAAGTGGTCATTTTAATGGCTGCCCTTTCTCTCTTCTCTTCCAGGAAGTCCAGTCCCTCTAAGAGTCCTTGATGGTTTTCTTCTTCCCTGAAACCCTGAATTCTGTGGCTGAGCAGCCCAATTTCCACAGGAATCACTGCCTCCACCCCATAAGCCAAAGAATAAGGGGTTTCTCCTGTGGCAGTCCGGGCAGTTGTAAGGTAAGCCCATAAGACACTGGGCAACTCCTCTGGCCAATCTCCTTTTGCAACTTCTAACTTTTTCTTCAGATTCTTCTTAATTGTGCGATTTGTGACCTCCACTTGCCCATTAGCCTTGGGATAAGCTTTAGAGGCATAATGTACATGTATCCTCCTCTGCTCACAAAATTTCAGAAATTGATCATTATGGAACTGCTTGCCACGATCAGTGATGATCACTCTAGGCAGCCCAAACCTGCTGATAATATTCTTCCAGATAAAGTTAATGGCTTTCTTTGTAGTGATGGTGGCTAGGGGTTCAGCTTCTACCCACTTAGTGAAATAGTACACAGCCACTATAGCAAACTTGTTCTGTCATTTACCCATAGGAAGTGGCCCAATCGGATCTAACCCCCACTGGGCAAACGGCCAAGGAGAGGGGATTGGAGTTAATAAGGTAGGAGGATGATGAAGAATATTACCAAACTTCTGGCATTTCTCACATCTCTGGACGATCTACATCGCATCATTTTGCATGGTTGGCCAATAGTATCCTGTTCGGATCAATTTCTGGGCTAGCGCTCTTCCTCCAGAGTGATTTCCACAAGACCCTTCATGGATTTCCCTCAGGGCATATTCAGCCTCCTCATTAGTCAGACACCTCATCAATGTGAAAGAGTAGCTTCTGCGATACAAAACTCTTTCCCTGCATAGATACTTAGCTGCTCTTAACCTCAGTCTTCTGGCTAGGTCCTTGTCAGAGGGCAGTACACCCCTCTCCAGATAATCAACTATAGGATTTGCCCAGGAGTCTTCGTAGCTGACAGCAACCACCTCCTGGACAGGCAACTCCACACTTGGTTGTTCCAACCTTTGAATTGGGACGAGACGACTGAGGGCTTCTTCTCGAGCTGTGGCCAGTCGTGCAAGCTGATCTGCTTCCTCATTCTCCTCTCGGGGGATCCTCAGCAGCTTCAAAGTGTCAAAAGCTTTCTGGAGATGTTGAACCGTATCCAAATACAGCTTCATCCTGTCCTCCTTGGCTTCATAATCTCCCAGAACTTGCCCCACTACTAATTGGGAGTCACTGCCAACAGTAAGCTCCTTTATCCCCAAGGATTTTGCAAGTTTGAGCCCGATCAAAAGTGCTTCGTATTCTGCTTCATTGTTGGTGGCCTTGAAATTGAACCTGATGGCATAGAGAAGTTTAAGCTTGTCTGGAGAAATTAAGATGACCCCTGCTCCACTGGCTTCGGTATTCACAGCTGACCTGCAAAAAGAACTTGATACCGGTGTGGTATCTTGCCAACACCCCTCAGATGCCTAAGTTAGCTTGAGGATGGAGGAATAGTATAGAAAAACTATTAGGGTAAAATTGGACAGAATGTCCGTACCTTGTACCATAGAGTCTCTTCCTTTATATAGAGATCTCCTTGGAGAGAAATCAGGAAGGGATGAGATTACTTCCTGATTTAGTGGAGAAAATCAAGGCTAGTAGCCCTTAATTAGGTAACTGCATCTCCCACGATCATCCTTGCCCTATACAGGGGGATCTGGTGGAGATAGTGCGTAGGACATTGAGAAATCTGTGGGATCTTTGATGGGAATCTCCTTTCCTTGTGGGGTGATCCATTTTAGGCAAATAGATCCTGGGCAGCAAGAAGAATGGTTCAATCGAGCAGACCAGACAATGGCTGAACAGAGCTGACCAGACTATGCCTGAGCTGACCAGACCATGCCTGAGCTGAGCAGACCATGCCTGAGCTGAGCAGGCCAGGCAATGGCTGAGCTGAGCATACCAGGCCATGGCTGAGCCGAGCTGCTTGCCGACCGATCAGAATATCAACCGGCTCGGTCCATACGTCATGACCTATCACACAACAAACTAATTCCTCCGACCGAAAACAAGAAAACTAACCAGAATTGCTTCGTATGGGGCAATTTTTGCGCCTCCTAGTTTCCTTCACTTCCAATGCCATGCATCATCCAGCTCGAACAGGAGTGATGAATCAGATGGCAACACAAATCACCTTTTCCTGCTGCGGCAACAAACGGCCACAATTTGGGTTAACAGACTACCCACAAGTTTCTTGAAAAGGTACACCCCTTGCGATAAGAACACAATCAACCCAATCACAATGCCACAAACACAAATTCAACACCCCATTGTCTCCCCAATTTGTCCGGTATGTAAACAAGAACCCAATGCCTATGGAAAAGGAGAACCAACTGAAGAATTTGGTCATTTGGGCTCGATCTTCTTTGTCAGTGTTATCCAATTGATCAGACCCAAAACTGGAACACTTGAGGCTGCTGGTGCCAAGTGCAGTGAGATACAGGGCTATATAGAGCACCAGTAGTTGGGTTCCCATAGCTGTGATGCAAGACGGGCTGCCTGCGGTGCATTTGGGCTGCCTAAGGTGGGGGGTTATAGTGGAGAGAGTTAAGTTTGTCACTCCCTAACAAGCCAAAAAATCAAGGGAGGAGCAAATTGCAAGAAGAAATAAAAGAGTCCAAAATTTGAAACCAAATTTTAATGGATGAATGTATATGAACCCTATACTGAAGGCACGATGCAGTTACAGTTGCTTGAACGGTGGCAAAGACAGCTCTTGTTACATACCTGGAAAAATGAAAGCAATATTGTTCGGCATTAGTATGCCTGACTAGTGTATTTTCAACTAAATTTGCTTATCAATACGATAAACAAAACATGACTCTTCGCAGGTGATTTTAAGAGTTATGATTTGCTTCACTCGATTTTGGTACGCACTAGATAATTTCAACACCTTTACACAAGGATAATTCTGATTCCCTTCCTAACACAACTATTTGTTACAATCACAATCAAGTGAGCTGAAAAACAAAGTCAAAAGGATAAAATATGATAGCTTGCTAATTACCTGCCAAGGAAAGTGTGGGCAACGAAGCCACCTAAAATGCCTATCATGAAAGATGTGCCCAGGAAATTGGTAACAATGTTGGCTGAGGCAGCATCGCCCAAATGCATGGTGCCTGTCAAGTAGGTTACGAATTTAAGGGCTATACCGAGGGCTGTTAACCTTTCACATGCCTCAATCGCTGGAGAAGGAAAACTGTGCTGAGTTAACTACTCTTCTAAAAAGGACAATAAGTTGGGACAAATATATAGATATATATCTGTGTGTGTGTGTGGTTTTTTTTTTTTTTTTTTTTGAGAGAGAGAGAGAGAAGGCATAGAATATCAGAAAATTTAAGGTACGTGCAGTGTTCTTTTATAGGCTCGCATTTGGAATCATCTGACTGAGGTAAGGGCTGTTGTCTATCCTTGATTTTCATCACCATTAATCCCTTATATATAACCGCATATGTAGCAAAATATAATTTACCTCCATTCTCTATTCACGTATTAATTTTAAAAAAATGAAACAGACCACAAACATTAACTAAACGGTGATGTAAAACATAGTTAGTATTGACATATAGCATAAAAAACAAGCGAGTATTGTCCCTCATGCAAATTCCCCCACGTGTTCTAAAAAGCCAGTCAGTTTTTTCTATCTAACAGAGATGAATCTGATTGAATGTACGAAATTAACTTAATACTACGTTGAACTCCATGACCACCAAGGCCCAAGCTATCACACAACCACCATCTTCACCACACGTGCCACTCCCTATTCATAACCACCAAGCCACAAGGACAACCCCCATCTCTTTGGAGATACCCTCTCATGCCTATTCCAAAATCCCAGGGATAACCCTAAACAAACTGACAATGGACATGCTCAAGCACAAATCAAAACCAATTCCAGACGTCAATCAGAGCCCCCCACTTTCTTAGCTTCTGGCTTCTGGCTTCTGGCTTCTGGTGTTCGACAAGCACCATCTGCACAACCACCGGACCACTCATTTAATCCTTACAACTTTACAACATCTCCCTCAAAACAATGTTGATGCATTGGGAAGCATGATAACACAAACATTATGACGAACATCCACTTAAACGAAAACCAAAATTCAATGCCCGATGTATTAGGTGTAACCTATGGACTATCAGTCATCAGCCAATCAAAGAAAGTCATCGTTAAAAGCAACTAAAAAGAAGGGCCATTCTGAGATTCTGCAGAATACAATTCAGACAAACAAAAGCTGCACAGTAAACTATACAGAATTTAAAGGATGTGCACAAATATCTTTGTTCAGTAGCAATCAGTAGCAATCACTAGCAATAGACATGGCAAGAACAACGATTAGCATTTCCACAGAAGCAACGACCTTGATTCACGTTAAAATTGCATACTCAGACAAACTAAGTTTACAACCTCTGTAAATAACGGGAAACAACATGTAACTAGACGAAATGGGGTATCCTGCTGTGCATTGCGCATAGCAGGGCGTGCCGTGCCGGTGCTCCAAAATGAGACTTGCACCAGATTTCCAACATAAGGTTTACCAGGCAGACATCTCGTTTCAAACCAATGAATTTAAATACAGCATTGAAAATATAATGCTTTGAGCATTGGATAAATACATGATCAGCCAATCAAAATTAGGTACAAGAGAACAAATATCAAAATTATAACTAACAGATTGCTGATGCTTAGAATTTGAACATCCCCAAAGATTCCAAAATGCCAGGAAGACCAGACAAAAAATTGCTAACCAGCACATCGAGCCTGTATTCGATTAGTTACCAGTACCACAACAGATCAACAACTTAAAGTCTCTTCCTTGTCCCATCCTAATCCTAGCAAATCCAAATCTGACATATATATATATATATATATATATATATATATATGGGCGTACCCAATGCCGAAGCTCCCACACTGTAGGGTCTGGGGAAGGGAATACCTAGGCAGCCTTACCCCTACTTTTGTAGAGAGGCTGATTCGAACTCACGACCACCAGCGCACAATGGAGATACTCCACCAATTGCGCCAGGCCCGCCCTTCAGCAAATCCAAATCTGACATAAGGAGTAAAAATAAGAACCGGTTGTTCATCTGAATTCGTAACTCCCAAATTTATTACAAACTGCCAACAAATGACTCAACTTTAATTTGGTCGCATAAAATTCTATAGTACATCATATTTGTAGACAATTTTGCAAAATATATTCTAGCTTCCGTGAAACAGTATCCATGCCTTCAATTGTCCCAAGAAAAACGTACAAGGACATAATCCCCCACAAATACTCACAGTTATGAGCTTAAAAATACGACACCAGAGTTGAATGGTTAAGGAAACGAAACACTAGTAGAGCTTCTAGAACACCCAAACCAGCACCAGCAATAACATCACAAACGAAGTGCCGACCAAGTAAAACCCTAGAAATCGACGTCGCAGCCGCCCATGAACCAACGACCAAACCAACGAAATTAACCGCCATACCAGCGTTACGATCCACTAAATTTGTTAATTTGTCGACGTATTCCACTCCGGAAAACCTCAATTGAGCCAAGGCATCGCCAATCGCAATCGGTGAGAGGCACAGGAAGGTTGCGACAAAGCAAACCCGAGACGAGTGGCCGCTGGGGAAGGACCACTGATCGACGGCGAAGGTCAAGAACATGTCCTTGTTGTAGACGGGGCGAGGGCGTCGGACGACGTGCTTGATGAGGCCGACGAGGAGAATGTCAAGGAAGGCACCGAAGAGAAGGTCAGCGAGGAGGGAGCGGAGGCGAGGGGGGGAGGTGGGGGTGGTAATGAGAGGCGAGAGGAAGAGGGAGATAGCAAGAGGGAAGAAGAGGCGGCCGTCGCCGGAGACTTCAAGGGCTTTGAGGAGAGAGCGAGGGAGGAGGGCTTGGGCGATGGAGTGGAGGTGGAGCGAGACAGCGGTATCAATGTCGATCATGCGATGGAGGATTGAAGGTTGTAATGGAGGCGGAGGCGGAGGCTGAGGCGGCTGTTTGGATTCCATCGTCGAATACTTTGCGTCGTTGGAAGTTAAGGACCCAACCGATTCTTCTATGTGACGTTTTTATATTGAATAGAGATAATTACGTGTATATCCCTCGACTTTACGTTGAATTCTGATTTGGTTCTTTTGGTTTTAATTTAAACACTAAGGTCTTGTTTGGTAACGCTTCCTGTTTTCTGTTTTCTGTTTTTTGTTTTTTGTTTTCTGTTTTCGTTTTCTGTTTCTAAAAACGAAAATAAAAAACATGTTTGTTTGGACCTTAATTTTTTTTTGTTTTTTGGAAAACAGAAAACAGAAACATGTTTGGTATGCCCTTGTTTGCATTTTTTTTTTTCGATTTGTACTAACAGACTATTACTACGAAAAAACATTTTTCAATAATAAAATATATTACACATAAGACTAATTTCATCATCCGTCAATCCAGAATAGTTTAACAAAAGTGAATTAAAATACTGCATAGCTAAAATATTACACAACCATCTTCAGAATGATAACGAAGAACACAAAGAACAAAATAAAACATAAAAATATATTGTATGCAAACGAAGCACACACAAAATACTTGATCCAGTCTGTTGAGCGTGCTCTGTTGTTCACTTCGGATGATCTACCATTATAATTTTGTTGGGGAAGGTGATCCAGTGGCAAATCATCATGGAGGTGTAGCTCATCTTGCCATATAAACCCACTACGATGATTCAGATCGATAAAATGGTCTTCCATAGTTTTTATCTATCTTTGCTATTCGTAACACCATTCTACCGAAGCAACATTTACATGGAGAGCCAAACTCTTCATATTTCGTCATACCTAAAAATAAGATTAATTAATTGTAACTACCAATGTATCTCATTAGATTCACAACTACAATAATATTACAAATGCACAGAAAAACCAAGCAAAACGTTCGACAAAATATGAAATGGAGATAAGTTAGAATCATATTCCTTACATATTACAAACCAAGTGCTGAAAAAATATGCACATATATATAATAACATAAATGCTACAACCTTAAGTAAGTACATACAACATAACACACATATCAACGCCTTTGGCTTTGATATATTTGACGGGCGATAGTGTCACGAAGTCTACCCATTTGTCGCAATTGACTTGGTGTTACTTTAATTGTTGTGAGGCTGACGTAGAACTTTCAGCACCATGATTACACTGTTCACTATCAACAATCATGTCCTCATCGCTATATGTAAGAAACACCTTGTCATTTGGGTCATGCATTCTTATGAAGTTGTGGATTGTGCAACATGCGGTTGGAATATATTTTTGGGTCTTCACACTGAATCCCCTAGGCATTGTTACCAAAATGGGAAATCGTGCCTTCAATGCACCAAAACAACGCTCTATCACGTTGCGAAGTGATGAGTGGTGGTAGTTAAACCATTCCTCTTCTTTTTGGGGCAATCTATTTTACGTATGTACTTTTCAATGAACTCAAGAGAGTAAAAAATGTAAAGTGGAATTGAGGAGGTATGACCAACTGTGGAGTCTGGAATCCACTCTTGACTTCTCGGGTTGACGAATCGGATCTCTTCGATTGATCTGCAAAACACTCAACACTAAGTTAGTGCACACCGGGGGGGTTGGATCTCCGGTGGGCACTCCGACGATCAAGTTAGCTCTCTGAAAGAATGAAAGCAACTTCGAAAGTAAGCTCTAAGCGCGAGTGTGCATGTACCTGTAATAGGACTGTCGCTGAGATATTTATAGAGTAGGAGTCCAACCGTTTGCCGGAGTGTTCGGCCCAGTATGTAGGTCGTGTCCCGAAGACTACGGGAATGTTGCCATGTGTCCCACGCTCAAGCGGATCGGAAGGGTGCGCCTGCACGTCCCTTAGAGAGCGGAGAACGTGTGTTCGTGTCCCTTAGAAAGCGGAGAACGTGTGTTCGTGTCCTGAACCGAACCACACGGCGTTTTTAGACGTGCTGGACAAGAAACTGCCAAAGGGGATCCCTTGGCCGAGTAATGATTGCCGAGCATTAAGAGACCGAAGATCGGTGCGGAACGTGATATCACTGTTCGGGAAGGCCGAGCTGAAACTCGTTCGGAGAGGCCGAGCTCAATACTCCGGCTGTCAGGTCGTTCGGCCCAATACCAGAGAACCCATGTTGGTCAGATTGGGCTATGCCGAGCTCCAGAATACTATTCGGGTGATCATGGGCCGGGGGCCCACTAATGACTATTCCGGCCTACTACAATAGCCCCTCAATCCCTTCACATCAAAGCCGGTCGTGAGAGGGGTTGACCTTCCGTAGGCCGGATCCCAGTGTTCGGTCACCAATATCGAGGCACGACAGCCGCAAATTTCAGGAATCATGACACGTGTCGTGTCATCCGACGGTCAGAAGGCGGAACGTCTTGTCTTCCTGCGCGTGACGCTTCGATTTCCGAGCTTGACCCTTCGATTTCTGAGCTTGGCCTTTCGTAGGCTTGAACCAACTGTCCGGCCGCTGATTCCGAGACGTGACAGCCGTCAGTCCCCCAGATCGTGACACGCGTCGCGTCATCCGACGGTTAGATACGAAGCGTCTCGTCTTCCCGCCTCTTCCGCTTCGTCTTCCGCACCAGCCTATAAATAGTGGCTTGATAGGAGAGAGAGAACTTTTTACCATCTTTCCCAAATTTTTCGTCCTTGCCTTCAGAGCTCTCAGTTTCTCCTACACGATTTTAACATCTTCAAGCCACGCAAGAAGGTATGTTCTCTACAGCCCCTGTCGTTTCTTCAAGTCATATGTTGCACGTTAGTTTATTTCAAGTTTCTCATCATTTCGAGTAGTTTAGAGTAGGTTTCACGTTCTTTCTGCATATTTGAGTCTCTGTGATAGAGGCCGAGGTCTGTAGGAGAGGCCGAGGTCCTTATTAGGAACCGTAGAACACGAGTGAGGCCGAGGGACTAATGCTCGGCCGAACCCCATTTAGACTTAATTGAGTGATCTTGCCTTAGCAACTTTTTTGACACCCGTGCACTGTTTGATAGGATGTTCAAGATCGAAGTGGACCTAGCCCGTGCTTCGTCTGCCGACGCCGCGGAGGCCGGCCCAAGCGGTTCGTCCGGTACGCCGAGCGGGGAAGAACATCGCCAGACTGCGAGGAACCGCTACACCCGGTTCTTTGATGACCCTGAGAGCCTTGCTGATTTCCGTCAAACTTACGGTATACCCGATAGTGTACACATTAGGTTAGTTCAGCCGGACGAGAGTCCGGTATCCGATCAATTCCAGATTATACTCCCCCTAATGGCCATTATAGAGGGAGGTGTTAGGTTCCCCTTTCACCCCTTCCTTAGGCAAGTGTTGAACCTTCTTCGGCTAAACCCCTCTCAGGTAACCATTAATTTTTACCGTATAGTGATGGGAGTAGTAGAACTAAAGGAGAGGTATAGGTTAGATTTTGAGGCCGAAGACCTATTCGGTCTATACTTTGTTAGTGAGAACAAAGTCTCCAAGAGGAAATTCCTCGGGAGCCGAGCCGGACAAAGAAAGCTCATTAGAGGGCTGCCGGACTCCGATAAATACGCAAACGACTTCGTCTGCGTCAGTGGCGAGTTCGAATGCGGTCGGCGAATTCAGATACAACCCGATCCCTAGGGTAGCCGGATACGCAGGTAATACACAATTGCAAGATATTCATTTTCGTCTGTCTTTTTCTGTCCTGCTTTTAACAGTGTTGTCTCTTTTTGTAGGGAAAGAGGCGGTTTTGAGGCTGAAGAACCGAGCATCGCGAGCTAGGATCGACCGAGCACTCGCCATCCGCAGACGACATCGTCACTGTACGGATCTCCTCGGCTACGTGGATTCATACAAGTCCAAGTTGAAGGCTCGGGGGGATTCTAGCAGTAGCAGCGAATCCGAAGCAGGGGATAGGGGATCGTGCGAGCCGGAGAACTCCAACCACTCACGTACCAGCCCACCACTCGGCATCATCCGAGAGACGAGGGTTGAGGGCACGCCCGAGACTGTAGTTGCCATTTCCTCAGGTACTGCAACTTCCGATTCTTCCTCGGGTTATAGCCCGTGTCCGAGTGTAAGTGACGAAGAGCTGAGAGCCTTATTTGCAGAGATCGACCGAGCGGAGGTAGAGCGATCAGACTCAGAGCCAATGCCGCGCAAGGAAAAGGAGCCCGCAACCTTAAAGCTAGCAGTCGGCTCCTCTAAGGGGCCGAGCAAAGAGTCTGCGGACCAGCAAAAACGGAAGGGTACAGAGGGACCCGAGCAACAGAAGAAGAAGCAGAAGAACGTCGACCCTCGGCCAGCCGAGACGGGTACCCAACAGAGCCGGCCTCTACGTCCCATAAAAGAAAAGCATATAATAGTTCATTCGCATCATTGGGGAGACATGATTGCCTGATTAGTTACTAGGGACTAGTAACCTTCAAGTTGGGGGGTGTGATGATCGCATGTTATTGTGTATTTTACGGCTCAACACGTCTAGTTTAACTTGCGTGCACGTATTATTCCATGTTTATACTCGATAATTGCACGAAAAGGTATCTCATGTCCCGTGCAGGTCAAACAGAGAAAAGAGGACCCTGATGTGCCTAAATCAGCTCTCCAAAAGTCAAACGAGGTCCGAATGGTCGAAGCCGAACTTGGTTGGGAGAAGCAATGTCCAGAGGCTCAGTGACATCGGTGCCTCAATACCTTGACACCGGTGCCTTCCCTTTATTCCACTGATGAAGCCAGAATGCAGAGACCAAATGACACCGGTGCTCAATTCCAGTGACACCGGTGTCTCCCCCTTATTCCAAGTGAAGGCCAAGATGCAGAGTGTCCATGACACCGGTGCTTCTGAGTTCTATACACCGGTGTATCTATGCAATACCAATGGAAGGAGGATGATACAGAGTGTCCATGACACCGGTGCTTCTGAGTTCTATACACCGGTGTCTCCCCCTTATTCCAAGTGAAGATCAAGATACAGAGCCATAGTGACACCGGTGCCTCAATTACTTTACACCGGTGTCACCCCTTTTACAGAATACCAGATACAGAGCACCAGAGGCACCGGTGCCTCAATACCTTGACACCGGTGTATCAAATTCGACAAAAGCAAACTTTTGCCTTGGGATGACTGACTTTTGGGGGGCCCACTTTGCCTTAAAATGTGTGCCAAGTCAGGGGACAAAAGAGATTTCAGCCTGGGGAAAGGAAAAGAAGCTTCTGTTATGCCTTTTTGGAGGATAATATTGTAACTAGCCTAGTTTGTTAGGATATTTTCTATTAGGTTTTTACTTTTGGCCAAGGGCTCTCATTAGCTAAAAAAATATCTTAGAATATATCAGATTGTATTCCTTCTTGAGAGCTCTTCTTGCCTCCATGTTAGCCTTGTCTTTTGTTCTTCATTGTTCTTCAAGATTTTAAGTAAGTTTGTTAATCTTTATTGTTTTATGCTTGAAGATCCTTGTACTCTCTCGGAATCATTTAAGTTTTGGATTAGTTTCACTCATATAGTTCCATTTTAGTATTTTCTTACCTTAAAATCTGATTGTTCTTAGTGTTCTCTAGTATAGTTTAGACTAAATCTTTCTTATTAGACTTAGATAAATTGGTTTTATCATGTTTTCCTTTGAGTATATCATGTTTATAGTTAATATGAGTAGCTAAATTAGTGAGGGTTAAGTCTAAAGGTGAGGTTTAGTTCAAAACCATGTTGGTCTATTTCTTCTCCATATGTATTAATGCCATTAATGGATCTTTCTAAGTTCTTTTTATTGAAACAAAAATGAAGTGTTAAGTTCTTGCTTAGTTATAGCCATCCTTAGAGTTGGTATATCTAATACTTGAATCGATGTCCTTCATCTTTTAATCCTATTTCCTTGAACTTGAAAGAATCCATTAAACCATTTTGTGAATTAAAATTCTGATTTTCATCGAAGTATTTTCCGATCTAAAACCCGACACGGGGGATAGATTGAGTTATAAGGAGAAGAGATAGACCGACGGAAGAATTGGAATAGACCAAACCTTAGAACTTAACCCCGCTCCTTAATCTAGTTTCCTTATTTCAGTAGTATACTTGTTAACAAAATCCCCAAACAAATTTGAGGTTGACGTCCAAAACGTCGAAAACACCAATTTGCGCATTCTTTAAATCCAACGTTCTTTTTCCCTGTGGATCGATACTCCGGACTCTCCAATATACTCGTTTTACATATTTTGAGGGAAGTCCCGTTTTAATGAAATTAAACCACTGACCCTAGGCCGGCACCCCTAACGACAAACACTTTTGCCGGCTGGTCAGTTAGACTTATGATATATGATATCGAATACGAATAATAACACATAGTACTATCTACCCAGGAAATACGACACTCTTGATGTGATCTACCCAATTCTACCCAAGGTCTCAAGTGAAGGGAATCTAGAGGTCTGATACCACTCTATATGCACCGATTTATCGGGAATGTTAAATAAAATATTTAACATCAAAAGACTAATTTATTCATTAATAAAATAAGTTTCGATTACAACTGAAATGAAAATACATTAATACAGGAATAAAATAGAGTTCAACATAAGCTAGGTGAACCATGGTGCTATGGTGTCCTCCACGTAAGTCCTATAATGAATGGTTGGATAAGAAGGCTCAGCTACGTCATAAACAACACCTGGCATGAAAGGCCAAGGGGAGAGAAGTTGCGCCAAATGAGCGATAAAACTCTGTAATAAAAATCATACTCATAATTCAATTTATGCCATAGAATGAATGATGCATTAACAGGTCATAAATAATGATAATGAATAAGCGAAGTAATATTGACAATGAATAATCAGAGTATGAAGTGCGCAACGAAGTTCAAGTCTACTTTCTAAAATTCTCTCTAGATCTTGACACGTGTCTAACCATAACTCATAAGTGTCCAAAGTTTATTTTAAAATTTCAAGTTTTGGTCAACACTAGCATTTCCCTTCAGCCAAATCTATTTTTAAAATAGTGTCATGATGTTCCCGATCGATATGGTCCCGACCCCTAAGCTAAATATCGTATCCGACGCATCCATACCTAAACATCGGCTCTCGTATTCCCAACCATTATCCTCCCATGCATTATGTCTCTCATGTGTCGTGCCTCGATAAAAAATTCTAAATCCTTCATCATCTATGGTTTTATTTCAAAAGACACGACATGGTTAAAGAACATAACCGGCTTATGACATAATTTGGCTCTATGACGTAGACCGGAGGTACCAGACATAGTTCTGCTAAACCTATATCTCAGCTAAAGACATCCGAACACAATCTCTTCATGGAGTAATAACACATCTCGTATCTCAGTGCTTCCATCGAAATCTCAATGATCGTAAAAAACACGTGAGTGATGACTATACTTAGAGTGACGTGTACTTATTATTTCATTACTAAATCGACACGTGCTCGAACAACAACTAAGATGATCAAAATAACATGAAAATAGTATGATTTCGTGATACCAAATGAGATATAGAAAGTATGTAAGCATAAGCATTATTTCTAGCATGATTACGAAAGACAATATATCATATGTAATAAAGTATAAGTCGTCAAGCATCAAGCATAAGTCATTAACCACATGTCATTCGATTGGATCAATATAGGTCATCCAGTTGAACGTTGGGTTATCCAGATGGATTAGTATAAGTCAACCGGTTGGTTTACCCTAAAGTGGATGGTTGAATATGATATTGATATGAAAAAGTCTAAGTTCATGTTTTGGAATTGACAAAATGGTTAGTAGGAACATACCTTGGTTTAGAAATTCATTTAGTCTCATGTTCGTATTAAGCTGAAAAATCTGATTGCTGAAAAAAAATAGCCAAGTATGAAAAAAGTAAATTTTTGAAGTTTCGAATTAAGGAATAAAAAGTGACGGTAACGGTTCATTGATTTTTTCTAATAATAATGGTATACTTATTTATCTAATAATAATGGTATACTTGATTGATTCGGAGACTGTCTTTGGTGTATGAGTGTTTACACTCGTGACGCGACTCATCGGCTAATTCGCCAAGACAATCTTCCTTTCAATCCAATGGCCGAACACCATGATGGAAATGACACACCCATGGGTCGCACCATGCGGGACTACTTGCACCCCACTCACACGACCACCACCTCGTGCATACGCTTTCCAACCGATACTCCCGAAGGGCAACAATTCCATGTCAAGCCTAACATGCTTGGTATGTTGCCCACCTTCTATGGGATGGAATCGGAAAACTGCTATGTCCATATCAAAGAGTTCGAGGAGGTGGTGAACACTTTCACCAACGTGTCCGCTCACCTTGAGATGGCGCGTTTGAAACTCTTTCCCTTTTCTCTCAAGGAGAAGGCCAAGCGATGGTTTCTCTCCTTGAGAGCTCATTCGGTGACAAGTTGGGTCTAAATGCAGGTAGAATTCCACAAAAAATGGTTCCCACTCCACCGCACCACCACCTTAAAAAAGAAGATTCAAAACTTCGAGGAAATACCCAACGAATCTTTCTGTTCATGTTGGGAGAGATACAAGGAGCGTCTCCTCGCTGTCCCTCATCACGGGTATGAGGATTGGCAGATTGTGGCATTCTTCTACGAAGCCATCTCAGTCCGCAATCGCCAATTTATCAACCTCATGACTAGTGGGGAATTTCTGAACCAAGGAGCCTCCGCGGCTTTAGCTTATCTAGATGAGCTAGCGGAGAATAACCAATCATGGGATTATTCGGATCCCAATGATCGCTCTTACAAACCCCCCACTAGTCACGGAACCATGGGCAAATACGTGCCTAGGGACGAGGAGGACATCAGTAAACGCCTCGACCACCTCTCTAGGAAACTAGAGAAATTGGAGATAAATAGGGTGAATGAGGTCTCTTCTATTTCAAAGCCCGGGGAGGCTTGTGCCATCTGTGACACCATGGACCACACTACCAATATCTGTCCAACCATACCTGCTTTCAAAGAGGTACTTCATGGTTCGGACCAAGCTGAAGTCCACGCCCTTCACCAAGGGCAAAAGCCTACCAATGTGCCCTTCAACAACAACAACTACCATCCGGGATTGAGAAATCATCCCAATTTTAGTTGGAGGAACAATGAGGCGGGTGCACAACCCCAAGGACCCCCGGGATTCCAAGGACAATACCCGGCCCATCAAAATGCACAAGGGCCGGCACCACCGCGGTATCCACCAAATTCCTACAATCCTCCGGGTCCCTCCACGGGTCCCAACTCTTACCAACCGCCTAACCGGCGAAGCTTGGAGGACACCTTGCATATGTTCATGCAAGGGCAAGCAAATGTCAATGAACAGAACACCCAAGCCATTGGGGACATCCGTTCCCAACTCACCAAGTTGACCACCACTTTGGGGACTATGCAACATGAGAAAGGGAAATTTCCCGCACAACCACAAGCAAATCCCCAAGGTGGTCATTTTGTACAAGGAAATTCTCCTTCTGGGTCAAATGTGGAACAAGCTAAGGCCATCACCACATTGAGGAGTGGGAAAGAGGTCGATAAGACAATTCTCCCTAAAACAATCCCCACTCCTCCTCCGGTGCCTACTCCACAACCCCAAGAAGATGTCCCGGTGAGTGTTTTGCCTCAATCTTCCCCCATTTCCACATCCACATCTGCTCCTATGGGAGAACCCATGGTCTCAACTTGCCCAATGCCGGCCCCATTCCCACAAAGATTGAGGCCTCTACCCGAGTTGACGAACTCCAACGAGATATTTGAGCTTTTCAAACAAGTTAAGATCAATATCCCGTTGCTTGATGCAATCAAGCAAATACCTTCATATGCCAAATTTCTGAAAGACTTGTGCACAATCAAGCGCAAGCACAACGTGCAAAAGGTGTTCTTGACTCAACAAGTGAGTTCGATCATACAGACCCCCATTGCACCAAAGTACAAGGACCCCGGGTGTCCTACAATTTCTGTGGGAGTTGGGGGGAAGATCGTGGAGAAAGCCCTGCTTGACTTGGGGGCTAATGTGAATTTGTTGCCATACTCGGTGTATGAGCAACTTGGGTTGGGGGATATGAAACCAACCTCGGTGACCCTCCAATTAGCTGACCGTAGTGTCCGGGTACCGAGGGGTTTGGTGGAAGATGTGCTTGTCCAAGTGGACAATTTTGTGTACCCGGTGGACTTCATAGTCCTTGATACTTGTCCCACGTCCAATCTGCAAGCCCAAACGCCCATCATACTTGGAAGGCCTTTCTTGGCCACATCCAACGCAGTGATCCATTGTCGGAATGGGCTACTTAAAATGACGTTTGGGAACATGACCCTCGAGCTCAACATTTTTAACATTGGGAGCCAAATGGGGGATGATGATGACATCCGTGATGTGAGCGTTATAGACGCACTTGTTCAAGAGCACGTCGATTGTCATCTCTTTTCCGACCCCCTAGAGGCCATGCTTACTGTGGAAGAGACTGAATTCCTAGACTCTCCCGAGGTTGAGTACATTTACTCCCTCCTGAATGAAGAAGAGGTGTTGGGTACTGAAAAGTGGGTGCCCAACTTTGAAAAACTACCACCACCGACAGCTCGGGCTCTACCATGTTCTGTTAAACCACCCAAGCCCGAGCTCAAAAGTTTACCATCTACCTTGAAGTATGCTTTCTTGGGGAATTCTGAAACTTTCCCGGTTGTCATCTCATCCAGTCTAGACAATCCCCAAGAAGCTGCTTTATTGGAAATTCTGAGGGCCCACAAATCTGTTTTAGGGTGGACCATTGCTGATATTCACGGGATCAGCCCGTTATTGTGCACTCACCGCATCTATCTCGAGGATGATGTTAAGCCATCTCGCCAACCACAACGGCGTTTGAACCCGATCATGCGAGATGTGGTGAGAGATGAGGTTCTAAAGTTACTGGATGTGGGTATCATATACCCGATAGCTGATAGTAAATGGGTCAGCCCCATCCAGGTTGTGCCAAAAAAGTCTGGCGTTACTGTTGTGCCCAATGAGAGTGGGGAGTTGATTCCCACTCGAGTGGTCACTGGTTGGCGCGTCTGTATAGACTATAGAAAACTCAACGCCGGTACCCGGAAAGACCACTTCCCTCTTCCCTTCATTGACCAAATGTTAGAGAGGGTGGCTGGCCATGCTTTCTACTGTTTCCTAGATGGGTATTCGGGGTATAATCAGATAGAGGTCTTTCTGGAAGACCAGGAAAAGACTACTTTCACATGTCCATTTGGCACCTTTGCATATCGTCGCATGCCCTTCGGGCTTTGTAATGCCCCCGGCACCTTCTCTCGGTGTATGACGGGCATCTTTAGCGACATGATCGAAAAAATTGTAAAGGTGTTCATGGATGATTTTTCTGTGTTTGGGGACTCCTTTGAGTCTTGCTTGGAGAATCTTGAGAGGGTTCTTGTTAGATGTGAGGAGAAAAACCTGGTTTTAAATTGGGAGAAGTGCCATTTCATGGTCACTCATGGTATTGTCCTCGGTCACATCATCTCTTCAAGGGGGATTGAGGTAGATCAATCGAAAATAGAGCTCATCTCTAAGTTACCTACCCCTAAGTGTGTCAAGGATATCCATTCCTTCCTTGGACACGCTGGATTCTATCGGCGCTTTATCCAGAACTTTAGCGCCATATCCCGTCTGTTGTGTCGTTTACTCACGAAGGACACACCTTTCGAGTGGACACCCGATTGCGAGGAGGCTTTTTCACAATTAAAAATCAGCCTCACTACTCCTCCAATCGTGCGATCACCCGATTGGAACCTGCCCTTTGAGCTCATGTGCGATGCCAGTGACTATGCTATAGGCGCTGTGCTTGGCCAACGGAGAGACAAGGTCCCTTGTGTAATCTCTTATGCGAGCAAAACTTTAAACGATGCTCAAATGAATTACAGGACCACTGAGAAAGAGTTGTTGGCGGTTGTCTTTGCGTTAGACAAGTTTCGATCCTATCTCATCGGATCACCTATAATAGTCTACACCGACCATGCAGCTCTTAAATATCTGCTCACTAAGCCCGATGCCAAAGCTCGGCTCATTCGGTGGGTACTTTTGTTGCAAGAGTTTGACTTGACCATAAAAGATAAGAAGGGGGTTGAGAATGTCGTGGCGGACCATTTGTCTCGCCTCAAGTTTGAGGATCACACCTCTAACATACCCATTCCCGACTCCTTTCCTGATGAGCAACTCTTGGCCATTTCCAGTTGCCCGTGGTATGCTGATATTGCCAATTACTTGGCCACGGGACAACTCCCATCACATTGGACTCCTCAAGATAGGAAAAAATTTCTGGCTGAGGTGAGGAGATTCGTCTTCGATGATCCCTATCTCTTTAAATTCTGCGCGGACCAAATTGTCCGGCGGTGTGTGCCCGATGATGAACAAAAGTCAATCTTGACCTTTTGCCACACCAAGGCATGTGGCGGGCACTTTTCCTCAAAGAAGACAGCTGCTAAAATTTTGCAGTGTGGCTTCTATTGGCCTCACATCTTCAAGGATGCCTTTGAATTCTGTAAGGCTTGCCCACGCTGTCAAGAGTTAGGTGCCTTATCACGGCGTAACATGATGCCCCTCCAACCCATCTTAATCATTGAAGTTTTCGATTGTTGGGGCATCGATTTCATGGGTCCTTTTCCCAATTCTTTTGGGAATCTTTACATTCTGTTAGCCGTGGATTACGTGTCCAAATGGGTGGAGGCCATTCCAACCCGAACCAATGACCATTCTGTTGTGGTCCGATTTCTTAAGGAGAACATCTTCTCCCGGTTTGGGATGCCTAAAGCCCTAATCAGTGATCAGGGCACACACTTCTGCAATCGCCCTATGGAAGCCTTAGTTAAGAAATATGGGGTCAACCACAAAGTGTCCACTGCATACCACCCACAGACCAATGGCCAAGCTGAATTGGCCAACCGTGAAATCAAGCACATCCTTGAGAAAACGGTAAATCCGAATCGCAAAGATTGGTCTCTTAGACTAATTGATGCTTTGTGGGCTTACCGTACTGCTTATAAAACCGTGTTGGGCATGTCTCCTTACCGCTTGGTATATGGCAAGGCTTGCCACTTACCGGTGGAAATGGAGCACAAGGCTTTTTGGGCTATCAAACAATTGAATTATCGGATGCCCGAAGTCGGTGCCCACCGCAAGCTCCAATTGGATGAACTTGAAGAAATCCGCCGGGATGCTTATGACAATGCCCACATTTACAAGTGTAAGGTCAAGGCCTTTCACGACAAGAACATTGTCCGGAAAACATTCACCCCGGGCCAAAAGGTCTTATTGTACAACTCGAGGTTGCATTTATTTCCGGGTAAATTGCGATCCCGGTGGGGAGGTCCCTACATTGTGAAAACCGTCTCCACTCATGGAGCGGTCGAACTTGAGAACCCCAAGAATGGAACAACTTTTAAGGTGAATGGTCACCGGCTAAAGCTTTACATTGAAAAATTTGATCCTGAGGAATCCGTAGAGGAATTGAGAGACCCGGTCTATGACGGGTCCGATGTGAACCATGTGGACCCCAATCCTTTGGGTCCGTGAGCTTTATTTGAAGTCTAGGAGACTATAAATCCGTGGAGTATGTGATACCTCCAGTGTTTGCCGTGCTCGAACGGCATCAGATGGTCTGGTATAGCCACCTTGTCAAGCTACGTATGTAGTACCTTGAGGTTGGGTCTGACGGCAGGCGCGTGGACAATGAGAAATCTGTCTGAACCCTTTCGGCTTTAGTGTCAAGTTCCGTGGAGATTTCTTCAAAGCAGAATGAAGGGGTAAGGAATTTGGGGGGACCCCCTCCAAAGGGAGTGGTAGCCTATTAGATGATGGCGCTGCTTCTCTAGATATTGTTGAACCCCATGCATACTGTCCTTCCAACAATAGGGAAACACAGTCTTTGACAAGGAAGAAAAGTAGTACTCGTGTCCTTCGCGTGAAGAAGTTGGTGGAATTATTGCTTACTTTCTTTTTTTGTCATTTTTGGACTAACCCGCTAATGAAATTTTGTGTTCCATGAAGTTATGTTTGCTCTTAGTAGGTAGTTGGTGGTTCAGTCTTCGCAAGGTGTACACGCTACCACATCAGCCTTGGTAGTTTGGGTCTAAGTATGGGGTGATTGCGGCATTCAAGAGCCCAAAGTCATGGGTGTAGCTATGTGCTACGGTTGTTAGTCCAACAAAGCTCCGGCGATGATCCTATGTGACTAGCTATGGTCCACAAGTTGGAGCCGAAAGAGTACACCTTGGAAGCCCTTCCAATGACAAACAGTGCACGTGACGAGAAATCCTCAAACTTGGTCGAGGTATATGGTGGTTGACATTCCACCTCGCTGGTATGTTCTTCCCTCTCTTTATGCTTTAAGATGAGTTATCTCTTTGCGTTGAGGACAATGCAAACTTTAAGTTGGGGGGGGGGGGGGGGGAGAATGATTCATTAGTGTGTTAGCCCTTTGTTGTTTTAGTTGTTTTAGTCCCTTTTTAGCATGAAAATTTTTTGAAAATTTTTGAAAAAATAAATACAAATGGGCATATCTTTGTATTAGGCAATCCTCTCCTGAAATGCTTGCAAGTAACTTGACATATGTTTCCATAAGCATACCATTGAACAAGAATTGCTATTTCACTACACGTGCATTGACCATGAACCTTGTTGAACAATTTGGAATCATAAGTTGTGAGCGGAGATCCAATGTTAAACCATTCTATGCCACAGAGTTGATTTCATCTATCTCTTGTTTCTACAACTGCGTGTTTACTCATGTTTTACACTTGTGTGCATCATTGTGGAATCCATGAAACAATTGAGAAATGATAAAAGGCCATCTTCCATGATCCGTACCACATATGAGTCTCATTGACCTTGATTTGATCCTTGTCCAATTTATATCCATTGAAACAAGCTTAGGAAACCGGATGAGATAAGGTCGGATGGGGTTTTGTTGTTGGTGTGTGTGTTGTATTGCAATCGGGAGGAAATATCTCAGAAAAAGGAATTTTACAGAGCTCAGGTTGCACCGGTGCATCATTTCCATGACACCGGTGCTCTCCACTACAGATCAGAATTCAAGAGATACAGAATGGTCTTAACACCGGTGCCTTGCTTTGTTCCACAAGAAAAACTGAAATGCAGAGAGGTCTTGACACCGATGCCCGTGATATGGTTACACCGGTACTTCTTCTTCAAAACAGAGAAAATTGAGATACAGAGAGCATACTACACCGGTACTTAAGAAACCATGACACCGGTGCCTCCTCTCCAATACAGAAGCCACTGAGATGCAGAGAGGTTTTGACACCGGTGTCTCAAAAACCATTACACCGGTGCCACCCCTTTTGTCCCAAAGAGAAAACCGAGATACAGAGAGTACATTACACCGGTGTCTCAAAGCCGTTACACCGGTGCCACCTGAGGAAAGTTTAAAAAAAAATATTAGGGTTTTAAAAACCCCAAATGTTATAACTTCCAAGGGTTACACCGGTTCTTTACCATCCGTCTCTTCATCTCCCTCTCTCTCTTCATACACCGGTTCCTCTCCCTCTTTTCAAAACCACCGCCTCTGTCTCTCTCTCTCTCTCTTCGACCATCTCCCTCCACCACACCATACCTCTCCAACCATCGCACCTCTCCCTCTGCCGACCATCTCCCTCCGACCATCGCGTCTCTCTCTCTTTATAAAGCCTACAACCACCGCAACCCTTCTCCTTTCTCCTCCGCACCGTTTCTCTCTCTCTCTCTCTCTCTGTGGTTCGGCTGGAACAGAAAGGGTCAAGGTTTGGGGTTTTGCTGCCTGGTTCGCGTGAAACAGAAAAGAACAGAGGTTTGGGTGATTGGGGTTTTGGTTTCAACAAGTGCTCTGTGCTTCACCTCTTTGTGGAAATCACTCCGAGGTAAGTTTGATCCTCTCTCTCGCAGTGTTCATAATGGTTAGACGAAAAAGTCAGGGCATCTCCATTAGGGAGCCCAATCCGAATGATACCCCGCCACAATCCGACTCGGACAATAACGATCCTATATGGAGAGAACTGGAAAATGCATCCATGGCCATTCCAAAGGGCAAGGGGAAAGCCCCTATGTCCTCTACTTCCCGCTCTAAATCAAAAACGAAGCCAACTCCTAGGAAATCCACTGCTTCTAAGACCCCAAGTGGTTCGAAACGAAAAAATCAAGGGGAAGAGAGTGGGTCAAAGAGCAAGAAACAGAGAACCACAGTTCAGGGGGATAGGGGACAGAAAGTGTGGGAAGAAAAGGTTGAAAGGAAGAACGTTACTTGCGAAAGGCAAGTCTTAAGGCAGAGTTTGGGTGAGTCAAATGCGGTTGTCCAAAGATTGGACCAAATGGGCTTGACCCGGTTCTTTGAAGTCATCCCGGGCTATATTCGAGGAATGGTTGAAGGGTTCTATCGCTCAATGAGATTAGAAAATTCAAACACCCCCGAACCATGAATGGTGGCAGAAGTGAGAGGGGTCAATGTATGGATCACAGCTGAGAGGATATCCGAATACCTGCAATGCCCCATCCCCGATCCAGAAACCGTCATCATTCCCAAATATGCTTTTGATCCGGCATCCTTTTGATGGGAAGATGTTTGCCAAGAGGGTAATGACAAATCCGAAGAGGTATAATGGGAAATTCTTTCCCGGGGGACTAAAGGAGGATTACCGTCTCCTCAACAAAATTATGAAGCACAATGTGTACCCGTTGGCGAGTGACAAAAGGGTACCCCCTCGAACCATAGCCTTCATGCATGCTTTCATGTTGGGCAAAGTGATAGACTTTGGCCGAACCATCTTCCAAGAGATGGTATATTTAAGAGAAAGGGCAAGTGCTACAGCAAACTTAGTCTTCCCGGCCATGGTTACCCATTTCTGTTTGCAACATAAGGTGCCAAAAAGGGCGGGTGAGAAAATGACTGAGGGAGTGCCCGGGCCTATCACTGAAGCCTCCAAAGCCAAAAGCCACGCACTATCCAACAAACACTCCAAGCCTGACTTCCACTCCGGTGTGAAAGCACCTAAATCCAAAAAGCCTCGAGAAAGACAAGAACAGTGGATGGAGATCATTGTCCAACGCCAAGCCTTAATCTTGGAAGAGCTTAAAAAGGTGCATACAAGGCAGGACAAAGCGGACAGGAAAATCCGGAAGTGTTTGAGCATTGCCCGGTTCACGACAAAGTATATGGGCGAATTGGCAGGGAAGACATTTGTGCAAAGCTTAGATGAGGAGAGTGAGGAAGGCAAAGATGATGAGAATGAGGAGGAGGAAGATGAATTGAATGAAAGCGAGACGGGCAGTGCAAGGAGTTGATACGAATGAGCTTCGTATGTTAACGGATCGTCCAAGAACAGGTTCGGGATTGATAAATAAGATGGAACCGTGACACAAACTTTAGATCTTAGAGCACCTTGGTAAAGACCTCGACACAAGAAGAATCAAAGCAAGCACCTTGGTATTGGTGATGCGGAACCCAAAGATCAAATAGAATCCCAAAACCCCAACACACAGATTTGATGTTCAAGCAATAGGATGTCCTACTAAACCCCTAATTGACAAGCAATTAGAAACGTAGATTATAGGAATGAATCAGAAAGAACGCCACAAGATTTACCTTGATAAGTTAATTCCAATTCGTGATGCAACAAGAAGAAGTTGAACCCCTCACTTGTAAATTCGTACTTGAATTTCTCAGTTCATAAAAGCTGACCAAAACTCCACTTAAAGGAGTATTTATAGCTGAAACATAAAGCCCTAGCTATATATAAAAGCCCTAAAGCGATTTGGGCCCTAAATAGAACAATAATTAGGCCTAACAAAGCATATAACATAAAACTAATTCTCCATATCCAGCCCACACGCCTGGATTAAGTTAATGGGCTGGTCTTCTTCTTTAGTCTTCCCACTCAGCCCACTCTTGCTATCTGAGGTTGGTTTATCCAGCCCTTCCTTTAGGAATTGGCCCACAAAGCTTTGGAAGGCTGATTTAAGTTGCTTGGCCCGCGACCTTGTGATTGGTCCCATTGGTAGACTAAGCTCCTCCTCTTTGCCCGTGCCATCTCTGCCCTTGCTCGCATCAGTCCCTCCCTCCTCGAAAAGATTCGTCCTCGAATCTGCATCCATATCAAAAGGAGAAAGATCAGAAACATTAAAAGTTGCAGACACTTGATACTCACCTGGAAGATCAATTTTATAGGCGTTGTCTCCAATGCGCTCCAACACTTGAAATGGTCCAACACCTCTAGGATCGAGTTTAGACTTCCTGTGATGAGGAAACCTCTCTTTCCTCATGTGCACCCAAACCCAATCACCTGGTTGGAATATGACTTGTTTCCGCCCCTTACTGGCCTTTTGAGCATACGTCCAATTCTTCTTCTCTATTTGCTGCCGTGCCTTCTCATGTATAGCTCGAACCAACTCAGCCTTTTGTTTGCCATCCAAGCTAGCAATGTCACTGAAAGGTAAAGGCATTAGATCCAACACAGTTAAAGGATTAAAACCATACACAATTTCAAATGGGGAGAAACCTGTGGAAGAATGTATGGTACGGTTATATGCAAATTCAATGAATGGTAAACACTCTTCCCAAGTTTTCAGATTCTTTCCCACCACTGCACGCAACAGACTACCCAAGGTCCTGTTGACCACTTCGGTTTGGCCATCTGTTTGTGGGTGACAAGTAGTCGAATATAACAGCTTAGTACCCAACTTACCCCACAAGACTCTCCAAAAATGACTCAAGAACTTAGCATCCCTATCAGACACAATGGTCTTGGGCATGCCATGTAGTCTAACCACCTCTCTAAAGAACAGGTCAGCTATATTGGATGCATTATCAGTTTGGTGACATGCAATGAAATGTGCCATTTTGCTAAACCTATCAACCCAAACAAATATGCTATCCCTACCCTTTCTAGTCCTAGGCAAGCCTAACACAAAGTCCATAGAAATATCAACCCAAGGCGAAATAGGGACAGGTAAAGGCGTATACAACCCATGTGGCATAGATTTGGATTTAGCCTTCCTACAGGCAATGCACTTGGAACAAATTCGCTCGACATCCCTACGCATGCGTGGCCAGTAGAAATGCTCAGAAAGTATATCCAAAGTCTTATACACACCAAAATGTCCCATCAAACCCCCACAATGAGACTCACGTACAAGTAGCTCCCTCAATGAACATACAGGCACACATAATTGATTCCCACGAAATAAAAACTCATCATGCCTATAGAATTTCTGGAAAGCAGCTTTGTCACAAGCTTCATACACATTAGCAAAATCAGAATCCGTTGCATACATCTCCTTAAGGTGCTCAAATCCTAACAATTTAGACACAAGGGCAGTGATTAGAGCATACCTCCTAGATAACACATCGGCAACAACATTGTCCTTACCTTGCTTGTAGCGGATCACATAAGGGAATGCCTCAATGAACTCTACCCATTTCGCATGCCGCTTATTCAGCTTTCCTTGCCCCTTTAAGTGTATTAGTGACTCATGGTCGGTATGGATCACAAACTCCTTTGGGAGTAGGTAATGCTGCCACACATCCAAGGCATACAACTCCTTGTCATAAGTAGAGTAATTCAGTTGGGCTCCATTTAGCTTCTCACTGAAAAATGCTATGGGACGCTTTTCCTGCATCAACACAGCACCTATGCCAATCCCTGAAGCATCACATTCAAGCTCAAAAGTTTTGTTGAAGTCAGGTAAACATAAGATAGGAGCAGTACACAATTTATCTTTCAAAGTATGAAATGCTCTCTCTTGTTCCTTCCCCCGACATCCTTCTTGATTACTTCAGTCAAAGGAGCTGCAATGGATGAAAAATCCTTCACAAATCTCCTATAAAAGCTAGCCAATCCATGAAAACTTCTCACCTCAGAAACACCCTTAGGTGTTGGCCATTCTTGAATAGCCTTCACCTTTTCAGGATCCACTTCAACCCCCTCTGCACTCACAATGAAACCTAGGAAATGAAGCTTATCAAGACAAAAGATGCACTTCTTCAGATTAGCATACAACTGCGCTTTCCTTAGAGCCTCCAAGACTAGTCTAACATGCATGACATGATCATCTAAAGACTTGTTGTATATGAGAATGTCATCAAAATACACAACAACAAATTTTCCAAGGAATTCACGCAAGACATGATTCATTAATCGCATGAAAGTGCTGGGTGCATTAGTGAAACCAAAAGGCATAACCATCCACTCATATAAACCATATTTAGTTTTGAAAGCAGTTTTCCACTCATCTCCTGGTTTCATCCTAATCTGATGATAGCCACTTTTCAAATCAATTTTGGTGAAGATGCACGACCCATGTAACTCATCTAGCATGTCATCTAATCTAGGAATGGGATGACGATACTTTACAGTGATTTTGTTGACTGCACGACAGTCCACGCACATCCGCCATGATCCATCCTTCTTGGGTACCAATAGCACTGGTACAGCACATGGGCTAAGGCTCTCTCGCACATGGCCCTTTTCCAGCAGCTCCTCCACTTGCCTTTGCAATTCCTTCGTCTCCTTCGGATTGCTCCGATAGGCTGGTCGATTTGGAAGTGCTGCCCCAGGAACAAGATCAATCTGATGTTCAATGCCTCTTAATGGTGGAAGCCCGCTGGGTATCTCTTCTGGAAACACATCATCAAATTCCTGTAAAAGAGAATCAAAAACACTGGGCAAACTTGGGTTATGGTCAGATGAAACCGATAAATTCTCCTTGAATGGTATCGCTATAAGCGATTGTTTGCCTTCATAAGCACTCTTAAGATCTCTCTCTTTTGCAAAGAAACTCACTTTTTTCCCACTGGTATTTTCTCTCTCCCTTTCTTTTTCCTCTCCTGCACATCTCTTTTTTGTTTTCTCGCTTGTGAGATCACTCACCATTGGGCCGTCTGATTGGTTTTGTGCTCTCTTGGCCTCTTTTCCCTCTATCTTTTTTTTCTCACTTCCCGAACCCCCATTGTTCAACAGTTTAAGCTGATCTTGGTACACCTCCTGTGGAGATAAAGGTGCTAAGGTAACATTTTTCCAACTGAAAAGAAAGGAATACCTATTTTTGTACACATCATGTGTAACTCTCCTATCAAACTGCCATGGCCTACCCAACAATAGATGACCAGCATGCATGGGCACTACATCACAAGTCACTTCATCCACATATTTCCCAATCGAAAAAGGAACGACAACCTGCCGTGTCACTTTAACTTCTCCACTATCATTCAGCCACTGCAACCTATATGGTTTCGGGTGCTTCTCACATTTCAGCCCCAGCTTCTCAACTAAGGTTGTACTTGCCACATTTACACAGCTTCCCCCATCTATAATCAAGTTGCAGACCTTCCCTCCTACCAAACACCTAGTGTGAAAGATGTTTTCTCGCTGGTCTACACTCTCCTCCTTAACCTGAACATTAAGTGCGCGCCTGACCACCAAAGATTCACCACACACAGCATACTCAACATCCTCTCCATCAGTGCAATCTTTTAAACTAGGCATAGATTCACTATCAGATTCAGGTTCAGATTCAATCTCTCCATTATCTTTCATGAGCATAGTCCTCTTGTTAGGGCATTGTGAAGCAATATGCCCGGCCCCCAAACATTTAAAACATTTAATGTCTCGCTGCCTATTAACGGAGTTAGGAGAATCAGTGGTACCTTTATTTGTGGAAGAGGTACCCTTGCCTTTGTCAAAACTCAGACTCTTTTCCTTGGAGTTAGAGGCTCTTTCTCGGGACGCCCCATCACTCTTCTGCCATTTTGAAGACCAATTCGGTGTGTAATTAGAGGAATGCTTGGCTGCCCCCTTTAGCTTGAGTTGTCTCTCCACCTTCATAGCCATGTTCACCATCTCTTCAAGCTCTATGTAATGGTGCAGCTCTACTACATTTGCAATTTCGCTATTCAGACCTCCTAGAAACCGTGCCATGGTAGCCTCTCTATCCTCTTCTATATTTGCCCGAATTAACAGCATCTCCATCTCTTTGTGATAGTCCTCAACTGACATAGACCCTTGTGTAAGTCTTTGCAATTTCTGGTGTAACTCACGGTAGTAGAATGCAGGAACAAACCTCCGTCTCATGACAACCTTCATTTCTGCCCAAGTCTGAATATGTCCTTCTCCAGTCCTCCTTCTGGACACTAGAAGTTGGTCCCACCATACCAATGCGTAGTCCGTAAACTCTACTGCTGCCAACTTCACCTTCTTTATCTCGGAGTAGTTATGACACTCAAAGATGCGCTCCACCTTCCTTTCCCACTCTAAGTATGTTTCAGCATCATTCCTTCCCTTAAAAGATGGAATCTTCATTTTAATGGAATTTATGTTGCTGTCAAGCCTCTCCTCCCTTCTCGGCCTATCCTCCCTTCTCTGCCTATCCCTTACGGAATGAGCATCATCATCTTCTTGACCATCGTCCTCCCCATGGTTCTCATCATCATCATGTGTGTGTTGCCTTGCTCTCCTTTGTCTAGTGTTTGAACCATCCACATGTTGTGATTGCTTAACATCCTCAAGTTCACCCCTTAAGTTCGTTAGTTCTCTTCCCAACCTCTCAAACTGTTGCTGCATAGCTCTCATTGTAAAAACTACGTCATTCATGCTTGCTTCGCCGCTCCTATTTTCATCGTGAGACATGATTGGGTGCTGCAAGAACAAAGTGGAAACACAAAAAATATATATATCCTTACACACTCCCTCACGTGTTTACGCTCAATGAAAATGTCACTCCACTCGTGTATCACTCAAAACTTGGCTTTTTCCCTCTTATATGCTCACACACTCTTGCCTTTTTCCACTCTTGGTCACTTCTCGAAGTTGCACTTCAGAATCAAGAATAACTAGTTAAGGACAATGAAGCAGCAAAATATGGGAATGATCGCAATTAGCAAGGAACCAAAACGAAAAGGAAAAGATCAAAGAAATCTCCCCGAATTCGAAAGGTTCAGGAAGGGATGAAGATTTTGTTGCAAGACTTTTAGACTCCCCAGAAAGTGTCTCTTTGTCTCCCCGCAATGAAGACTCTTAGATTTCCAAGAAATTGATTCTTAGTCTCCCAAATCAAGAAACGATTCTGAAAACGATGCAAAGGATCTCAACAGTTGGTTGCCCAATAGATATTTTTTTTCTTTTTTTTTTTTTTGTAATGCTGATACGAAGAATACGAACACTCAGCTACGGATATGAAGAACACGAAAAGTACAGCAACGGTTTTTTTTTTTTTTCAATTGATTGTTCGAAGAATGAAAGAGTAACGATAGAACCCTTTGCTCTGATACCAAATGATGCGGAACCCAAAGATCAAATAGAATCCCCAAACCCCAACACACAGATTTGATGTTCAAGCAATAGGATGTCCTACTAAACCCCTAATTGACAAGCAATTAGAAACGTAGATTATAGGAATGAATCAGAAAGAACGCCACAAGATTTACCTTGATAAGTTAATTCCAATTCGTGATGCAACAAGAAGAAGTTGAACCCCTCACTTGTAAATTCGTACTTGAATTTCTCAGTTCATAAAAGCTGACCAAAACTCCACTATTTTGCTACGGTGTGGACCTCCTATTTTCTGACCAAATTTTGATGATCTGAACCGTTCATTATGTTTAAAACATGTTTTTAAGGGTACCCGTAAGAAATCGGCTCAAAATAATATCGAGAAGAGTTTGATCTAAACAGTTTTTGATAAATGCTGACAGGAACAGTTTTATGAAAAATTGAATGGATCAAGTCTTTCCGGATATTATTTTGAGCCGATTTCTTACGGGTACCCTTAAAAACACGTTTTAAACACATTGAACGGTTCAGATCATCATAATTTGATCAAGAAATAGGAGGTCCACACCGTAGCAAAATAAGTCCCCTTCCAATGAGGGATCCTTTATTTTGCTACGGTGTGGACCTCCTATTTTCAGACCAAATTTTGATGATCTGAACCGTTCATTATGTTTAAAACATGTTTTTAAGGGTACCTGCAAAAAATCGGCTCAAAATAATATCGAGAAGAGCTTGATCTAAACAGTTTTTGATAAATGCTGACAGGAACAGTTTTATGAAAAATTGAATGGATCAAGTCTTTCCGGATATTATTTTGAGCCGATTTCTTACGGGTACCCTTAAAAACACGTTTTAAACACATTGAACGGTTCAGATCATCATAATTTGATCAAGAAATAGGAGGTCCACACCGTAACAAAATAAGTCTCCTTCCAATGAGGGATCCTTTATTTTGCTACGGTGTGGACCTCCTATTTTCTGACCAAATTTTGGTGATCTGAACTGTTCATTATGTTTAAAACATGTTTTTAAGTTTACCTGCAAGAAATCGGCTCAAAATAATATCGAGAAGAGCTTGATCTAAACAGTTTTCGATAAATGCTGACAGAAACAGTTTTATGAAAAATTGAATGGATCAAGTCTTTCCGGACATTATTTTGAGCCGATTTCTTACGGGTACCCTCAAAAAGAAGTTTTAAACACATTGAACGGTTCAGATCATCGTAATTTGATCAAGAAATAGGAGGTTCACACCGTAGCAAAATAAGTCCCTTCCAATGAGGGATCCGTTATTTTGCTACAGTGTGGACCTCCTATTTTCTGACCAAATTTTGATGATCTGAACCGTTCATTATGTTTAAAACATGTTTTTAAGGGTACCTGCAAGAAATCGGCTCAAAATAATATCGAGAAGAGCTTGATCTAAACAGTTTTTGATAAATGCTGACAGGAACAGTTTTATGAAAAATTGAATGGATCAAGTCTTTCCGGATATTATTTTGAGCCGATTTCTTACGGGTTCCCTTAAAAACACGTTTTAAACACATTGAACGGTTCAGATCATCGTAATTTGATCAAGAAATAGGAGGTCCACACCGTAGCAAAATAAGTCTCCTTCCAATGAGGGATCCTTTATTTTGCTACGGTGTCGACCTCCTATTTTCTGACCAAATTTTGATGATCTGAACCGTTCATTATGTTTAAAACATGTTTTTAAGTGTACCTGCAAGAAATCGGCTCAAAATAATATCGAGAAGAACTTGATCTAAACAGTTTTTGATAAATGCTGACAGGAATAGTTTTATGAAAAATTGAATGGATCAAGTCTTTCCGGATATTATTTTGAGCCGATTTCATACGGGTACCCTTAAAAACACGTTTTAAACACATTGAACGGTTCAGATCATCGTAATTTGATCAAGAAATAGGAGGTTCACACCGTAGCAAAATAAGTCCCCTTCCAATGAGGGATCCTTTATTTTGCTACGGTGTGGACCTCCTATTTTCTGACCAAATTTTGATGATCTGAACCGTTCATTATGTTTAAAACATGTTTTCAAGGGTACCTGCAAGAAAATCGGCATCCTGTCCAAATATATCCGAATACGTAGGACGTTCGACGGCAGAAGGCATCCTGTCCAGAACAATAACAACACCCAACAGACCCTCGATGTGAGGCCCATCGCCCACATCATCGGCATTTGCTTCTGTCATTACACCGTCTGATGGACTTATGGCAAATCGACCATCTAGTCTGATGGTCCATATCTTGATACGGTTGGTGTGACGACAGGTCACACCTTGTCCCAGACTAGGGAGTTTAAAATAATCTCCCTTGTAAAGACCATTGGATATCCCAACGGACGTTGAAAAAACTTCGTCAATCAAACCACGACCATTTAGGCCCTTCTTCCAACGGACTCCAATCCGAGTCCGACGACTGTAAAAAGTCTTGCTAGACGACCCATACTTCCCTCCGTTGTACCTGGCCCGCTTCCCAACCTGTTTATGAGGAGTTAGAGGTTGAAACACCCTCTTGCCCATACCTTTGAACATGGCCTGAGCTTAGACGTAACAGAAGTAAATTAGTATTTTATATTGCACACTGATGCAATGTGTATATTTTGTAGTACTGGATACAACAATGGTCTCTCACAACATCTGCTAAATGGACAACACAAGCTCTTTTAAAGCATAGCAATCCACCTCCATCACAATTAACCCCTCCAATTGGGGGCATAACTGCTAATTTGTTTACGTTTGGGACTCAATGGGATATTTGCAGTTTTTGTGGTCCACAGACACGTGGACACTCATTGTTGGGCCTTCACCAAGGACACGGTAGTAATTACCTAGTGAGAGACAGTGATGGGACATCAGCATTCTACATCCCACAGTACAATGGCCGTCGGATTAACCTTATGTTTGAATCTCACTCACACATTCAAATTAAAGTTCCCTGCGGGACCCACCTGGCACCGGCGGGGGCACGCCACGGTAATATTAGAACGTGGCGTGCAGGGAGCGTGTATGGGACCCACAATCAATCCAAGAGGGTCTCATACCTATAAATGAGACCCTGGCACCACCTAAACCAGATTTTATGTTTGAGCTCTCAATTGGGGCAAACTTCCAGTTCCACTACGTCACTTCTCTCTCTAGACGACGTCACCACTTGTAAGGTTTAAAACGACTGCGTTTAGAAATACAACTACTGACTTCTATATATATATCATTTCAATCGACCATTTACGTTATACTATCACCAGCATACTCCACTATAAACACACTCAGTCCCAAACCCAGGATTGGGTTTTCTAAAATGGATGTGCCAATTGACTCAAACGTTGAGGGATCGTTTCAGTCCACAACAATCGAAGCACAGGCTTGGACTCAATTACAGCCTATTAAGCTGATATTCCCCGCCTTCACTGATCGGGCTTTCCAGAAAATACAGAGGCTATCCATGATGGTGGATAGATGCCTAATCACCTATCACGCACAATGCCCGATTAATTCAACAGGAAGGGTAAGGGTTTTCATATACGACACCAGATTAGACGCAGCAGACCAAGAGCAGGCTCAATTCGTCTTCCCAGTCGGGTGTAACATAGATCTATACTATTTTGGCAATTCGTACGCTTCCTTGTCCGAAGAGACTTGCCCATGGATTGCCAAATACAGGCTTGAAGACTCTAATATACGATACGGGATACGGTATTGTAAGATGAAGGCCTACGTGAAATTGACAACCTGCAAACGAGGTGAAGAACTTCCATTTAGGCCACCCCATTTCAAGATACGGTCAACCATGTATACAGAAGAGGACGTAGACTGCTCACACGTCGCATACGCTCCTAGACAACCTCAACTGTGTAGGACTCTATCCGCTGTCAACTCTAGGAGCCTCAACGGGCCAAGGTTACTACCCGGGCTTACATATCAACAGGCCCGCTCCTCTGTTAGCATCTCGTCTGGGCCTTACCTTAGGCCCAGTCCCAATCAAGAACCCGAAGACCCCGGTCCATCTATTTCTCAGGTCGGGTCCAATAACTCTAACACTATTACCATCGAGCCCACCCAATTAGCCAATATGGTTGGGTCTGCAGTAGCTACTGCAATAAAATCCACGGCCCAACCCAATAAAGAACCAGTTGAGAAGCCTCCTCTGTAATTGGGCTTCTTCTTTCGACAGGGAGCACCTGGGACGAGTGAGAATCATTGCCCCTGCGGGGCCTACATTCCAATTATAGTGTATTTCGTGTAACATGAATGTATTACAATTTCATTTCAATTCTGTGTATTGACCGATAACATGATTATAGTAAACTTCCATTTGGGTCGCATATGTATTGCATCTATAGTATTTATCACTCTGCTTGACTTTACTTTTGGGATACATGCCCATCTATTTACGTGTCTGTGTCTATTGGTAACTAATGATAAATCATTTATCATTTAACGGGCGACACACACAGGAAAACATCCTTGAAGATTCTGCTAACACTTGAATCCCTTATGGAAATACACGATTCTGCTATTAATGCTATAACGCATTAATGAAGCCGATGGGGACTCCCACAATGTATACAACAGTAATGCATTGTCCCTTATGTTACCATAACGCCCACTGATATTTTCTCCCATATCTCTGAACGTCGTGTATACAGTCCTCCGACCTCGAAGCTTGATGTATCTGTTTACATTGTAAACACTGCCCGCTAAAGATGTATTCACAACCTTCCTTTCACGAACCACCACCTGAAACCTGCTCAATTGATCAACACGAACATGTTGATCGAGAAGTGAACCAACGTTATTTGGAACATCTCCAAATATATCCGAATACGTAGGACGTTCGACGGCAGAAGGCATCCTGTCCAGAACAATAACAACACCCAATAGACCCTCGATGTGAGGCCCATCGCCCACATCATCGGCATTTGCTTCTGTCATTACACCGTCTGATGGACTTATGGCAAATCGACCATCTAGTCTGATGGTCCATATCTTGATACGGTTGGTGTGACGACAGGTCACACCTTGTCCCAGACTAGGGAGTTTAAAATAATCTCCCTTGTAAAGACCATTGGATATCCCAACGGACGTTGAAAAAACTTCGTCAATCAAACCACGACCATTTAGGCCCTTCTTCCAACGGACTCCAATCCGAGTCCGACGACCGTAAAAAGTCTTGCTAGACGACCCATACTTCCCTCCGTTGTACCTGGCCCGCTTCCCAACCTGTTTATGAGGAGTTAGAGGTTGAAACACCCTCTTGCCCATGCCTTTGAACATGGCCTGAGCTTAGACGTAACAGAAGTAAATTAGTATTTTATATTGCACACTGATGCAATGTGTATATTTTGTAGTACTGGATACAACAATGGTCTCTCACAACATCTGCTAAATGGACAACACAAGCTCTTTTAAAGCATAGCAATCCACCTCCATCACAAGTAACCCCCTCCAATTGGGGGCATAACTGCTAATTTGTTTACGTTTGGGACTCAATGGGATATTTGCAGTTTTTGTGGTCCACAGACACGTGGACACTCATTGTTGGGCCTTCACCAAGGACACGGTAGTAATTACCTAGTGAGAGACAGTGATGGGACATCAGCATTCTACATCCCACAGTACAATGGCCGTCGGATTAACCTTATGTTTGAATCTCACTCACACATTCAAATTAAAGTTCCCTGCGGGACCCACCTGGCACCGGCGGGGGCACGCCACGGTAATATTAGAACGTGGCGTGCAGGGAGCGTGTATGGGACCCACAATCAATCCAAGAGGGTCTCATACCTATAAATGAGACCCTGGCACCACCTAAACCAGATTTTATGTTTGAGCTCTCAATTGGGGCAAACTTCCAGTGCCACTACGTCACTTCTCTCTCTAGACGACGTCACCACTTGTAAGGTTTAAAACGACTGCGTTTAGAAATACAACTACTGACTTCTATATATATATCATTTCAATCGACCATTTACGTTATACTATCACCAGCATACTCCACTATAAACACACTCAGTCCCAAACCCAGGATTGGGTTTTCTAAAATGGATGTGCCAATTGACTCAAACGTTGAGGGATCGTTTCAGTCCACAACAATCGAAGCACAGGCTTGGACTCAATTACAGCCTATTAAGCTGATATTCCCCTCCTTCACTGATCGGGCTTTCCAGAAAATACAGAGGCTATCCATGATGGTGGATAGATGCCTAATCACCTATCACGCACAATGCCCGATTAATTCAACAGGAAGGGTAAGGGTTTTCATATACGACACCAGATTAGACGCAGCAGACCAAGAGCAGGCTCAATTCGTCTTCCCAGTCGGGTGTAACATAGATCTATACTATTTTGGCAATTCGTACGCTTCCTTGTCCGAAGAGACTTGCCCATGGATTGCCAAATACAGGCTTGAAGACTCTAATATACGATACGGGATACGGTATTGTAAGATGAAGGCCTACGTGAAATTGACAACCTGCAAACGAGGTGAAGAACTTCCATTTAGGCCACCCCATTTCAAGATACGGTCAACCATGTATACAGAAGAGGACGTAGACTGCTCACACGTCGCATACGCTCCTAGACAACCTCAACTGTGTAGGACTCTATCCGCTGTCAACTCTAGGAGCCTCAACGGGCCAAGGTTACTACCCGGGCTTACATATCAACAGGCCCGCTCCTCTGTTAGCATCTCGTCTGGGCCTTACCTTAGGCCCAGTCCCAATCAAGAACCCGAAGACCCCGGTCCATCTATTTCTCAGGTCGGGTCCAATAACTCTAACACTATTACCATCGAGCCCACTCAATTAGCCCATATGGTTGGGTCCGCAGTAGCTACTGCAATAAAATCCACGGCCCAACCCAATAAAGAACCAGTTGAGAAGCCTCCTCTGTAATTGGGCTTCTTCTTTCGACAGGGAGCACCTGGGACGAGTGAGAATCATTGCCCCTGCGGGGCCTACATTCCAATTATAGTGTATTTCGTGTAACATGAATGTATTACAATTTCATTTCAATTCTGTGTATTGACCGATAACATGATTATAGTAAACTTCCATTTGGGTCGCATATGTATTGCATCTATAGTATTTATCACTCTGTTTGACTTTACTTTTGGGATACATGCCCATCTATTTACGTGTCTGTGTCTATTGGTAACTAATGATAAATCATTTATCATTTAACGGGCGACACACACAGGAAAACATCCTTGAAGATTCTGCTAACAATTGAATCCCTTATGGAAATACACGATTCTGCTATTAATGCTATAACGCATTAATGAATCCGATGGGGACTCCCACAATGCATACAACAGTAATGCATTGTCCCTTATGTTACCATAACGCCCACTGATATTTTCTCCCATATCTCTGAACGTCGTGTATACAGTCCTCCGACCTCGAAGCTTGATGGATCTGTTTACATTGTAAACACTGCCCGCTATAGATGTATTCACAACCTTCCTTTCACGAACCACCACCTGAAACCTGCTCAATTGATCAACACGAACATGTTGATCGAGAAGTGAACCAACGTTATTTGGAACATCTCCAAATATATCCGAATACGTAGGACGTTCGACGGCAGAAGGCATCCTGTCCAGAACAATAACAACACCCAACAGACCCTCGATGTGAGGCCCATCGCCCACATCATCGGCATTTGCTTCTGTCATTACACCGTCTGATGGACTTATGGCAAATCGACCATCTAGTCTGATGGTCCATATCTTGATACGGTTGGTGTGACGACAGGTCACACCTTGTCCCAGACTAGGGAGTTTAAAATAATCTCCCTTGTAAAGACCATTGGATATCCCAACGGACGTTGAAAAAACTTCGTCAATCAAACCACGACCATTTAGGCCCTTCTTCCAACGGACTCCAATCCAAGTCCGACGACCGTAAAAAGTCTTGCTAGACGACCCATACTTCCCTCCGTTGTACCTGGCCCGCTTCCCAACCTGTTTATGAGGAGTTAGAGGTTGAAACACCCTCTTGCCCATACCTTTGAACATGGCCTGAGCTTAGACGTAACAGAAGTAAATTAGTATTTTATATTGCACACTGATGCAATGTGTATATTTTGTAGTACTGGATACAACAATGGTCTCTCACAACATCTGCTAAATGGACAACACAAGCTCTTTTAAAGCATAGCAATCCACCTCCATCACAAGTAACCCCTCCAATTGGGGGCATAACTGCTAATTTGTTTACGTTTGGGACTCAATGGGATATTTGCAGTTTTCGTGGTCCACAGACACGTGGACACTCATTGTTGGGCCTTCACCAAGGACACGGTAGTAATTACCTAGTGAGAGACAGTGATGGGACATCAGCATTCTACATCCCACAGTACAATGGCCGTCGGATTAACCTTATGTTTGAATCTCACTCACACATTCAAATTAAAGTGCCCTGCGGGACCCACCTGGCACCGGCGGGGGCACGCCACGGTAATATTAGAACGTGGCGTGCAGGGAGCGTGTATGGGACCCACAATCAATCCAAGAGGGTCTCATACCTATAAATGAGACCCTGGCACCACCTAAACCAGATTTTATGTTTGAGCTCTCAATTGGGGCAAACTTCCAGTGCCACTACGTCACTTCTCTCTCTAGACGACGTCACCACTTGTAAGGTTTAAAACGACTGCGTTTAGAAATACAACTACTGACTTCTATATATATATCATTTCAATCGACCATTTACGTTATACTATCACCAGCATACTCCACTATAAACACACTCAGTCCCAAACCCAGGATTGGGTTTTCTAAGATGGATGTGCCAATTGACTCAAACGTTGAGGGATCGTTTCAGTCCACAACAATCGAAGCACAGGCTTGGACTCAATTACAGCCTATTAACCTGATATTCCCCTCCTTCACTGATCGGGCTTTCCAGAAAATACAGAGGCTATCCATGATGGTGGATAGATGCCTAATCACCTATCACGCACAATGCCCGATTAATTCAACAGGAAGGGTAAGGGTTTTCATATACGACACCAGATTAGACGCAGCAGACCAAGAGCAGGCTCAATTCGTCTTCCCAGTCGGGTGTAACATAGATCTATACTATTTTGGCAATTCGTACGCTTCCTTGTCCGAAGAGACTTGCCCATGGATTGCCAAATACAGGCTTGAAGACTCTAATATACGATACGGGATACGGTATTGTAAGATGAAGGCCTACGTGAAATTGACAACCTGCAAACGAGGTGAAGAACTTCCATTTAGGCCACCCCATTTCAAGATACGGTCAACCATGTATACAGAAGAGGACGTAGACAGCTCACACGTCGCATACGCTCCTAGACAACCTCAACTGTGTAGGACTCTATCCGCTGTCAACTCTAGGAGCCTCAACGGGCCAAGGTTACTACCCGGGCTTACATATCAACAGGCCCGCTCCGCTGTTAGCATCTCGTCTGGGCCTTACCTTAGGCCCAGTCCCAATCAAGAACCCGAAGACCCCGGTCCATCTATTTCTCAGGTCGGGTCCAATAACTCTAACACTATTACCATCGAGCCCACTCAATTAGCCCATATGGTTGGGTCTGTAGTAGCTACTGCAATAAAATCCACGGCCCAACCCAATAAAGAACCAGTTGAGAAGCCTCCTCTGTAATTGGGCTTCTTCTTTCGACAGGGAGCACCTGGGACGAGTGAGAATCATTGCCCCTGCGGGGCCTACATTCCAATTATAGTGTATTTCGTGTAACATGAATGTATTACAATTTCATTTCAATTCTGTGTATTGACCGATAACATGATTATAGTAAACTTCCATTTGGGTCGCATATGTATTGCATCTATAGTATTTATCACTCTGTTTGACTTTACTTTTGGGATACATGCCCATCTATTTACGTGTCTGTGTCTATTGGTAACTAATGATAAATCATTTATCATTTAACGGGCGACACACACAGGAAAACATCCTTGAAGATTCTGCTAACACTTGAATCCCTTTTATAATAAACTAATGGAAATACACGATTCTGCTATTAATGCTATAACACATTAATGAAGCCGATGGGGACTCCCACAATGTATACAACAGTAATGCATTGTCCCTTATGTTACCATAACGCCCACTGATATTTTCTCCCATATCTCTGAACGTCGTGTATACAGTCCTCCGACCTCGAAGCTTGATGTATCTGTTTACATTGTAAACACTGCCAGCTAAAGATGTATTCACAACCTTCCTTTCACGAACCACCACCTGAAACCTGCTCAATTGATCAACACGAACATGTTGATCGAGAAGTGAACCAACGTTATTTGGAACATCTCCAAATATATCCGAATACGTAGGACGTTCGACGGCAGAAGGCATCCTGTCCAGAACAATAACAACACCCAACAGACCCTCGATGTGAGGCCCATCGCCCACATCATCGGCATTTGCTTCTGTCATTACACCGTCTGATGGACTTATGGCAAATCGACCATCTAGTCTGATGGTCCATATCTTGATACGGTTGGTGTGACGATAGGTCACACCTTGTCCCAGACTAGGGAGTTTAAAATAATCTCCCTTGTAAAGACCATTGGATATCCCAACGGACGTTGAAAAAACTTCGTCAATCAAACCACGACCATTTAGGCCCTTCTTCCAACGGACTCCAATCCGAGTCCGACGACCGTAAAAAGTCTTGCTAGACGACCCATACTTCCCTCCGTTGTACCTGGCCCGCTTCCCAACCTGTTTATGAGGAGTTAGAGGTTGAAACACCCTCTTGCCCATACCTTTGAACATGGCCTGAGCTTAGACGTAACAGAAGTAAATTAGTATTTTATATTGCACACTGATGCAATGTGTATATTTTGTAGTACTGGATACAACAATGGTCTCTCACAACATCTGCTAAATGGACAACACAAGCTCTTTTAAAGCATAGCAATCCACCTCCATCACAATTAACCCCCTCCAATTGGGGGCATAACTGCTAATTTGTTTACGTTTGGGACTCAATGGGATATTTGCAGTTTTCGTGGTCCACAGACACGTGGACACTCATTGTTGGGCCTTCACCAAGGACACGGTAGTAATTACCTAGTGAGAGACAGTGATGGGACATCAGCATTCTACATCCCACAGTACAATGGCCGTCGGATTAACCTTATGTTTGAATCTCACTCACACATTCAAATTAAAGTTCCCTGCGGGACCCACCTGGCACCGGCGGGGGCACGCCACGGTAATATTAGAACGTGGCGTGCAGGGAGCGTGTATGGGACCCACAATCAATCCAAGAGGGTCTCATACCTATAAATGAGACCCTGGCACCACCTAAACCAGATTTTATGTTTGAGCTCTCAATTGGGGCAAACTTCCAGTGCCACTCGTCACTTCTCTCTCTAGACGACGTCACCACCCGTTCATTATGTTTAAAACATGTTTTTAAGTTTACCTGCAAGAAATCGGCTCAAAATAATATCGAGAAGAGTTTGATCTAAACAGTTTTTGATAAATGCTGACAGGAACAGTTTTACGAAAAATTGAATGGATCAAGTCTTTCCGGACATTATTTTGAGCCGATTTCTTACGGGTACCCTTAAAAACACGTTTTAAACACATTGAACGGTTCAGATCATCGTAATTTGATCAAGAAATAGGAGGTTCACACCGTAGCAAAATAAGTCCCTTCCAATGAGGGATCCTTTATTTTGCTACGGTGTGGACCTCCTATTTTCTGACCAAATTTTGATGATCTGAACTGTTCATTATGTTTAAAACATGTGTTTTAAGGGTAACTGCAAGAAATCGGTTCAAAATAATATCGAGAAGAGCTTGATCTAAACAGTTTTTGATAAATGCTGGCAGGAACAGTTTTATGAAAAATTGAATGGATCAAGTCTTTCCGGATATTATTTTGAGCCGATTTCTTACGGGTACCCTTACAAACACGTTTTAAACACATTGAACGGTTCAGATCATCGTAATTTGATCAAGAAATAGGAGGTCCACACCGTAGCAAAATAAGTGCCCTTCCAATGAGGGATCCTTTATTTTGCTACGGTGTTGACCTCCTATTTTCTGACCAAATTTTGATGAACTGAACTTTTCATTATGTTTAAAACATGTTTTTAAGTGTACCTGCAAGAAATCGGCTCAAAATAATATCGAGAAGAGCTTGATCTAAACAGTTTTTGATAAATGCTGACAGGAACAGTTTTATGAAAAATTAAATGGATCACGTCTTTCCGGATATTATTTTGAGCCGATTTCATACGGGTACCCTTAAAAACACGTTTTAAACACATTGAACGGTTCAGATCATCGTAATTTGATCAGGAAATAGGAGGTGCACACCGTAGCAAAATAAGTCCCCTTCCAATGAGGGATCCTTTATTTTGCTACGGTGTGGACCTCCTATTTTCTGACCAAATTTTGATGATCTGAAACCGTTCATTATGTTTAAAACATGTTTTTAAGGTTACGTGCAAGAAATCGGCTCAAAATAATATCGAGAAGAGCTTGATCTAAACAGTTTTTGATAAATGCTGACAGGAACAGTTTTATGAAAAATTGAATGGATCAAGTCTTGCCGGATATTATTTTGAGCCGATTTCTTACGGGTACCCTTAAAAACACGTTTTAAACACATTGAACGGTTCAGATCATCGTAATTTGATCAAGAAATAGGAGGTTCTCACCGTAGCAAAATAAGTCCCCTTCCAATGAGGGATCCTTTATTTTGCTACGGTGTGGACCTCCTATTTTTTGACTAAATTTTGATGATCTGAACCGTTCATTATGTTTAAAACATGTGTTTTAAGGGTACCTGCAAGAAATCGGCTCAAAATAATATCGAGAAGAGCTTGATCTAAACAGTTTTTGATAAATGCTGACAGGAACAGTTTTATGAAAAATTGAATGGATCAAGTCTTTCCGAATATTATTTTGAGCCGATTTCTTACGGGTACCCTTAAAAACACGTTTTAAACACATTGAACGGTTCAGATCATCGTAATTTGATCAAGAAATAGGAGGTTCACACCGTAGCAAAACAAGTCCCCTTCCAATGAGGGATCCTTTATTTTGCTACGGTGTGGACCTCCTATTTTCTGACCAAATTTTGATGATCTGAACCGTTCATTATGTTTAAAACATGTGTTTTAAGGGTACATGCAAGAAATCGGCTAAAAATACTATCGAGAAGAGCTTGATCTAAACAGTTTTTAATAAATGCTGACAGGAACAGTTTTATAAAAAATTGAATGGATCAAGTCTTTCCAGATATTATTTTGAGCCGATTTATTACGGGTACCCTTAAAAACACGTTTTAAACACATTGAACGGTTCAGATTATCGTAATTTGATCAAGAAATAGGAGGTTCACACCGTAGCAAAATAAGTCCCTTCCAATGAGGGATCCTTTATTTTGCTACGGTGTGGACCTCCTATTTTCTGACCAAATTTTGATGATCTGAACCGTTCATTATGTTTAAAACATGTGTTTTAAGGGTACCTGCAAGAAATCGGCTCAAAATAATATCGAGAAGAACTTGATCTAAACAGTTTTTGATAAATGCTGACAGGAACAGTTTTAAGAAAAATTGAATGAATCAAGTCTTTCCGGATATTATTTTGAGCCGATTTCTTACGGGTACCCTTAAAAACACGTTTTAAACACATTGAACGGTTCAGATCATCGTAATTTGATCAAGAAATAGGAGGTCCACACCGTAGCAAAATAAGTCCCCTTCCAATGAGGGATCCTTTATTTTGCTACGGTGTGGACCTCCTATTTTCTGACCAAATTTTGATGATCTGAACCGTTCATTATGTTTAAAACATGTTTTTAAGGGTACCTGCAAGAAATCGGCTCAAAATAATATCAAGAAGAGCTTGATCTAAATAGTTTTTGATAAATGCTGACAGGAACAGTTTTATGAAAAATTGAATGGATCAAGTCTTTCCGGATATTATTTTGAGCCGATTTCTTACGGGTACCCTTAAAAACACGTTTTAAACACATTGAACGGTTCAGATCATCGTAATTTGATCAAGAAAAAGGAGGTTCACACCGCAGCAAAATAAGTCCCCTTCCAATGAGGGATCCTTTATTTTGCTACGGTGTGGACCTCCTATTTTCAGACCAAATTTTGATGATCTGAACCGTTCATTATGTTTAAAACATGTTTTTAAGGGTACCTGTAAGAAATCGGCTCAAAATAATATAGAGAAGAGCTTGATCCAGTTTTTGATAAATGCTGACAAGAACAGTTTTATGAAAAATTTAATGGATCAAGTCTTTCCGGATATTATTCTGAGCCGATTTCTTACGGGTACCCTTAAAAACACGTTTTAAACACATTGAACGGTTCAGATCATCGTAATTTGATCAAGAAATAGGAGGTTCACACCGTAGCAAAATAAGTCACCTTCCAATGAGGGATCCTTTATTTTGCTACGGTGTGGACCTCCTATTTTCAGACCAAATTTTGATGATCTGAACCGTTCATTATGTTTAAAACATGTTTTTAAGGGTACCTGTAAGAAATCGGCTCAAAATAATATCGAGAAGAGCTTGATCTAAACAGTTTTTGATAAATGCTGACAGGAACAGTTTTATGACAAATTGAATGGATCAAGTCTTTCCGGATATTATTTTGAGCCGATTTCTTACGGGTACCCTTAAAAACACGTTTTAAACACATTGAACGGTTCAGATCATCATAATTTGATCAAGAAATAGGAGGTCCTCACCTTAGCAAAATAAGTCCCCTTCCAATGAGGGATCCTTTATTTTGCTACGGTGTGCACCTCCTATTTTCTGACCAAATTTTGATGATCTGAACCGTTCATTATGTTTAAAACATGTTTTTAAGGGTACCTGCAAGAAATCGGCTCAAAATAATATCGAGAAGAGTTTGATCTAAACAGTTTTTGATAAATGCTGACAGGAACAGTTTTATTAAAAATTGAATGGATCAAGTCTTTCCGGATATTATTTTGAGCCGATTTCTTACGGATACCCTTAAAAACACGTTTTAAACACATTGAACGGTTCAGATCATCGTAATTTGATCAAGAAATAGGAGGTCCACACCGTAGCAAAATAAGTCCCCTTCTAATGAGAGATCCTTTATTTTGCTACGGTGTGAACCTCCTATTTTCAGACCAAATTTTGATGATCTGAACCGTTCAATGTGTTTAAAACGTGTTTTTAAGGGTACCCGTAAGAAATCGGCTCAAAATAATATCGAGAAGAGCTTGATCTAAACAGTTTTTGATAAATGCTGACAGGAACAGTTTTATGAAAAATTGAATGGATCAAGTCTTTCCGGATATTATTTTGAGCCGATTTCTTACGGGTACCCTTAAGAACACGTTTTAAACACATTGAACGGTTCAGATCATCGTAATTTGATCCAGAAATAGGAGGTCCTCACCGTAGCAAAATAAGTCCCCTTCCAATGAGGGATCCTTTATTTTGCTACGGTGTGGACCTCCTATTTTCTGAACAAATTTTGATGATCTGAACCGTTCATTATGTTTAAAACATGTTTTTAAGGGTACCTGCAAGAAATCGGCTCAAAATAATATCGAGAAGAGCTTGATCTAAACTGTTTTTGATAAATGCTGACAGGAACAGTTTTATGAAAAATTGAATGGATCAAGTCTTTCCGGATATTATTTTGAGCCGATTTCTTACGGGTACCCTTAAAAACACATTTTAAACACATTGAATGGTTCAGATCATCGTAATTTGATCAAGAAATAGGAGGTTCACACCGTAGCGAAATAAGTCCCCTTCCAATGAGGGATCCTTTATTTTGCTACGGTGTGGACCTCCTATTTTCTGACCAAATTTTGATGATCTGAACTATTCATTATGATTAAAACATGTGTTTTAAGGGTACCTGCAAGAAATCGGCTCAAAATAATATCGAGAAGAGCTTGATCTAAACAGTTTTTGATAAATGCTGACAGGAACAGTTTTATGAAAAATTGAATGGATCAAGTCTTTCCGGATATTATTTTGCGCCGATTTCTTACGGGTACCCTTAAAAACACGTTTTAAACACATTGAACGGTTCAGATCATCGTAATTTGATCAAGAAATAGGAGGTTCACACCGTAGCAAAATAAGTCCCCTTCCAATGAGGGATCCTTTATTTTGGTACGGTGTGGGCCTCCTATTTTCAGACCAAATTTTGATGATCTGAACCGTTCATTATGTTTAAAACATGTTTTTAAGGGTACCTGTAAGAAATCGGCTCAAAATAATATCGAGAAGAGCTTGATCTAAACAGTTTTTGATAAATGCTGACAAAAACAGTTTTATGAAAAATTTAATGGATCAAGTCTTTCCGGATATTATTTTGAGCCGATTTCTTACGGGTACCCTTAAAAACACGTTTTAAACACATTGAACGGTTCAGATCATCGTAATTTGATCAAGAAATAGGAGGTTCACACCGTAGCAAAATAAGTCCCCTTCCAATGAGGGATCCTTTATTTTGCTACGGTGTGGACCTCCTATTTTCAGACCAAATTTTGATGATCTGAACCGTTCATTATGTTTAAAACATGTTTTTAAGGGTACCTGTAAGAAATCGGCTCAAAATAATATCGAGAAGAGGTTGATCTAAACAGTTTTTGATAAATGCTGACAGGAACAGTTTTATGAAAAATTGAATGGATCAAGTCTTTCCGGATATTATTTTGAGCCGATTTCTTACGGGTACCCTTAAAAACACGTTTTAAACACATTGAACGGTTCAGATCATCGTAATTTGATCAAGAAATAGGAGGTTCTCACCGTAGCAAAATAAGTCCCCTTCCAATGAGGGATCCTTTATTTTGCTACGGTGTGCACCTCCTATTTTCTGACCAAATTTTGATGATCTGAACCGTTCATTATGTTTAAAACATGTTTTTAAGTGTACCTGCAAGAAATCGGCTCAAAATAATATCGAGAAGAGTTTGATCTAAACAGTTTTTGATAAATGCTGACAGGAACAGTTTTATGAAAAATTGAATGGATCAAGTCTTTCCGGATATTATTTTGAGCCGATTTCTTACGGGTACCCTTAAAAACACGTTTTAAACACATTGAACAGTTCAGATCATCGTAATTTGATCAAGAAATAGGAGGTCCACACCGTAGCAAAATAAGTCCCCTTCTAATGAGAGATCCTTTATTTTGCTACGGTGTGGACCTCCTATTTTCTGACCAAATTTTGATGATCTGAACCGTTGATTATGTTTAAAACGTGTTTTTAAGGGTACATGCAAGAAATCGGCTCAAAATAATATCGAGAAGAGCTTGATCTAAACAGTTTTTGATAAATGCTGACAAGAACAGTTTTATGAAAAATTGAATGGATCAAGTCTTTCCGGATATTATTTTGAGCCGATTTCTTACGGGTACCCTTAAAAACACGTTTTAAACACATTGAACGGTTCAGATCATCGTAATTTGATCAAGAAATAGGAGGTTCACACCGTAGCAAAATAAGTCCCCTTCCAATGAGGGATCCTTTATTTTGCTACGGTGTGGACCTCCTATTTTCAGACCAAATTTTGATGATCTGAACCGTTCATTATGTTTAAAACATGTTTTTAAGGGTACCTGTAAGAAATCGGCTCAAAATAATATCGAGAAGAGCTTGATCTAAACAGTTTTTGATAAATGCTGACAGGAACAGTTTTATGAAAAATTGAATGGATCAAGTCTTTCCGGATATTATTTTGAGCCGATTTCTTACGGGTAGCCTTAAAAACACGTTTTAAACACATTGAACGGTTCAGATCATCGTAATTTGATCAAGAAATAGGAGGTCCTCACCGTAGCAAAATAAGTCCCCTTCCAATGAGGGATCCTTTATTTTGCTACGGTGTGCACCTCCTATTTTCTGACCAAATTTTGATGATCTGAACCGTTCATTATGTTTAAAACATGTTTTTAAGGGTACCTGCAAGAAATCGGCTCAAAATAATATCGAGAAGAGTTTGATCTAAACAGTTTTTGATAAATGCTGACAGGAACAGTTTTATGAAAAATTGAATGGATCAAGTTTTTCCGGATATTATTTTGAGCCGATTTCTTACGGGTACCCTTAAAAACACGTTTTAAACACATTGAACGGTTCAGATCATCGTAATTTGATCAAGAAATAGGAGGTACACACCGTAGCAAAATAAGTCCCCTTCTAATGAGAGATCCTTTATTTTGCTACGGTGTGGACCTCCTATTTTCTGACCAAATTTTGATGATCTGAACCGTTGATTATGTTTAAAACGTGTTTTTATGGGTACATGCAAGAAATCGGCTCAAAATAATATCGAGAAGAGGTTGATCTAAACAGTTTTTGATAAATGCTGACAGGAACAGTTTTATGAAAAATTGAATGGATCAAGTCTTTCCGGATATTATTTTGAGCCGATTTCTTACGGGTACCCTTAAAAACACGTTTTAAACACATTGAACGGTTCAGATCATCGTAATTTGATCAAGAAATAGGAGGTCCTCACCGTAGCAAAATAAGTCCCCTTCCAATGAGGGATCCTTTATTTTGCTACGGTGTGAACCTCCTATTTTCAGACCAAATTTTGATGATCTGAACCGTTCAATGTGTTTAAAACGTGTTTTTAAGGGTACCCGTAAGAAATCGGCTCAAAATAATATCGAGAAGAGCTTGATCTAAACAGTTTTTGATAAATGCTGACAGGAACAGTTTTATGAAAAATTGAATGGATCAAGTCTTTCCGGATATTATTTTGAGCCGATTTCTTACGGGTACCCTTAAGAACACGTTTTAAACACATTGAACGGTTCAGATCATCGTAATTTGATCCAGAAATAGGAGGTCCTCACCGTAGCAAAATAAGTCCCCTTCCAATGAGGGATCCTTTATTTTTCTACGGTGTGCACCTCCTATTTTCTGACCAAATTTTGATGATTTGAACCGTTCATTATGTTTAAAACATGTTTTTAAGGGTACCTGCAAGAATCGGCTCAAAATAATATCGAGAAGAGTTTGATCTAAACAGTTTTTGATAAATGCTGACAGGAACAGTTTTATGAAAAATTGAATGGATCAAGTCTTTCCGGATATTATTTTGAGCCGATTTCTTACGGGTACCCTTAAAAACACGTTTTAAACACATTGAACGGTTCAGATCATCGTAATTTGAGCAAGAAATAGGAGGCACACACCGTAGCAAAATAAGTCCCCTTCCAATGAGGGATCCTTTATTTTGCTACGGTGTGGACCTCCTATTTTCTGAACAAATTTTGATGATCTGAACCGTTCATTATGTTTAAAACATGTTTTTAAGGGTACCTGCAAGAAATCGGCTCAAAATAATATCGAGAAGAGCTTGATCTAAACTGTTTTTGATAAATGCTGACAGGAACAGTTTTATGAAAAATTAAATGGATCAAGTCTTTCCGGATATTATTTTGAGCCGATTTCTTACGGGTACCCTTAAAAACACATTTTAAACACATTGAATGGTTCAGATCATCGTAATTTGATCAAGAAATAGGAGGTTCACACCGTAGCGAAATAAGTCCCCTTCCAATGAGGGATCCTTTATTTTGCTACGGTGTGGACCTCCTATTTTCTGACCAAATTTTGATGATCTGAACTATTCATTATGATTAAAACATGTGTTTTAAGGGTACCTGCAAGAAATCGGCTCAAAATAATATCGAGAAGAGCTTGATCTAAACAGTTTTTGATAAATGCTGACAGGAACAGTTTTATGAAAAATTGAATGGATCAAGTCTTTCCGGATATTATTTTGAGCCGATTTCTTACGGGTACCCTTAAAAACACGTTTTAAACACATTGAACGGTTCAAATCATCGTAATTTGATCAAGAAATAGGAGGTTCACACCGTAGCAAAATAAGTCCTCTTCCAATGAGGGATCCTTTATTTTGGTACGGTGTGGGCCTCCTATTTTCAGACCAAATTTTGATGATCTGAACCGTTCATTATGTTTAAAACATGTTTTTAAGGGTACCTGTAAGAAATCGGCTCAAAATAATATCGAGAAGAGCTTGATCTAAACAGTTTTTGATAAATGCTGACAAGAACAGTTTTATGAAAAATTTAATGGATCAAGTCTTTCCGGATATTATTTTGAGCCGATTTCTTACGGGTACCCTTAAAAACACGTTTTAAACACATTGAACGGTTCAGATCATCGTAATTTGATCAACAAATAGGAGGTTCACACCGTAGCAAAATAAGTCCCCTTCCAATGAGGGATCCTTTATTTTGCTACGGTGTGGACCTCCTATTTTCAGACCAAATTTTGATGATCTGAACCGTTCATTATGTTTAAAACATGTTTTTAAGGGTACCTGTAAGAAATCGGCTCAAAATAATATCGACAAGAGGTTGATCTAAACAGTTTTTGATAAATGCTGACAGGAATAGTTTTATGAAAAATTGAATGGATCAAGTCTTTCCGGATATTATTTTGAGCCGATTTCTTACGGGTACCCTTAAAAACACGTTTTAAACACATTGAACGGTTCAGATCATCATAATTTGATCAAGAAATAGGAGGTCCTCACCGTAGCAAAATAAGTCCCCTTCCAATGAGGGATCCTTTATTTTGCTACGGTGTGCACCTCCTATTTTCTGACCAAATTTTGATGATCTGAACCGTTCATTATGTTTAAAACATGATTTTAAGGGTACCTGCAAGAAATCGGCTCAAAATAATATCGAGAAGAGTTTGATCTAAACAGTTTTTGATAAATGCTGACAGGAACAGTTTTATTAAAAATTGAATGGATCAAGTCTTTCCGGATATTATTTTGAGCCGATTTCTTACGGGTACCCTTAAAAACACGTTTTAAACACATTGAACGGTTCAGATCATCGTAATTTGATCAAGAAATAGGAGGTCCACACCGTAGCAAAATAAGTCCCCTTCTAATGAGAGATCCTTTATTTTGCTACGGTGTGAACCTCCTATTTTCAGACCAAATTTTGATGATCTGAACCGTTCAATGTGTTTAAAACGTGTTTTTAAGGGTACCCGTAAGAAATCGGCTCAAAATAATATCGAGAAGAGCTTGATCTAAACAGTTTTTGATAAATGCTGACAGGAACAGTTTTATGAAAAATTGAATGGATCAAGTCTTTCCGGATATTATTTAGAGCCGATTTCTTACGGGTACCCTTAAGAACACGTTTTAAACACATTGAACGGTTCAGATCATCGTAATTTGATCCAGAAATAGGAGGTCCTCACCGTAGCAAAATAAGTCCCCTTCCAATGAGGGATCCTTTATTTTGCTACGGTGTGCACCTCCTATTTTCTGACCAAATTTTGATGATCTGAACCGTTCATTATGTTTAAAACATGTTTTTAAGGGTACCTGCAAGAATCGGCTCAAAATAATATCGAGAAGAGTTTGATCTAAACAGTTTTTGATAAATGCTGACAGGAACAGTTTTATGAAAAATTGAATGGATCAAGTCTTTCCGGATATTATTTAGAGCCGATTTCTTACGGGTACCCTTAAGAACACGTTTTAAACACATTGAACGGTTCAGATCATCGTAATTTGATCCAGAAATAGGAGGTCCTCACCGTAGCAAAATAAGTCCCCTTCCAATGAGGGATCCTTTATTTTGCTACGGTGTGCACCTCCTATTTTCTGACCAAATTTTGATGATCTGAACCGTTCATTATGTTTAAAACATGTTTTTAAGGGTACCTGCAAGAATCGGCTCAAAATAATATCGAGAAGAGTTTGATCTAAACAGTTTTTGATAAATGCTGACAGAAACAGTTTTATGAAAAATTGAATGGATCAAGTCTTTCCGGATATTATTTTGAGCCGATTTCTTACGGGTACCCTTAAAAACACGTTTTAAACACATTGAACGGTTCAGATCATCGTAATTTGAGCAAGAAATAGGAGGTACACACCGTAGCAAAATAAGTCCCCTTCCAATGAGGGATCCTTTATTTTGCTACGGTGTGGACCTCCTATTTTCTGAACAAATTTTGATGATCTGAACCGTTCATTATGTTTAAAACATGTTTTTAAGGGTACCTGCAAGAAATCGGCTCAAAATAATATCGAGAAGAGCTTGATCTAAACTGTTTTTGATAAATGCTGACAGGAACAGTTTTATGAAAAATTGAATGGATCAAGTCTTTCCGGATATTATTTTGAGCCGATTTCTTACGGGTACCCTTAAAAACACATTTTAAACACATTGAATGGTTCAGATCATCGTAATTTGATCAAGAAATAGGAGGTTCACACCGTAGCGAAATAAGTCCCCTTCCAATGAGGGATCCTTTATTTTGCTACGGTGTGGACCTCCTATTTTCTGACCAAATTTTGATGATCTGAACTATTCATTATGATTAAAACATGTGTTTTAAGGGTACCTGCAAAAAATCGGCTCAAAATAATATCGAGAAGAGCTTGATCTAAACAGTTTTTGATAAATGCTGACAGGAACAGTTTTATGAAAAATTGAATGGATCAAGTCTTTCCGAATATTATTTTGAGCCGATTTCTTACGGGTACCCTTAAAAACACGTTTTAAACACATTGAACGGTTCAGATCATCGTAATTTGATCAAGAAATAGGAGGTTCACACCGTAGCAAAATAAGTCCCCTTCCAATGAGGGATCCTTTATTTTGGTACGGTGTGGGCCTCCTATTTTCAGACCAAATTTTTATGATCTGAACCGTTCATTATGTTTAAAACATGTTTTTAAGGGTACCTGTAAGAAATCGGCTCAAAATAATATCGAGAAAAGCTTGATCTAAACAGTTTTTGATAAATGCTGACAAAAACAGTTTTATGAAAAATTTAATGGATCAAGTCTTTCCGGATATTATTTTGAGCCGATTTCTTACGGGTACCTTTAAAAACACGTTTTAAACACATTGAACGGTTCAGATCATCGTAATTTGATCAAGAAATAGGAGGTTCACACCGTAGCAAAATAAGTCCCCTTCCAATGAGGGATCCTTTATTTTGCTACGGTGTGGACCTCCTATTTTCAGACCAAATTTTGATGATCTGAACCGTTCATTATGTTTAAAACATGTTTTTAAGGGTACCTGTAAGAAATCGGCTCAAAATAATATCCGGAAAGACTTGATCCATTCAATTTTTCATAAAACTGTTCCTGTCAGCATTTATCAAAAACTGTTTAGATCAAACTCTTCTCGATATTATTTTGAGCCGATTCTTGCAGGTACCCTTAAAAACATGTTTTAAACATAATGAACGGTTCAGATCATCAAAATTTGGTCAGAAAATAGGAGGTGCACACCGTAGCAAAATAAAGGATCCCTCATTGGAAGGGGACTTATTTTGCTACGGTGAGGACCTCCTATTTCTGGATCAAATTACGATGATCTGAACCGTTCAATGTGTTTAAAACGTGTTCTTAAGGGTACCCGTAAGAAATCGGCTCAAAATAATATCCGGAAAGACTTGATCCATTCAATTTTTCATAAAACTGTTCCTGTCAGCATTTATCAAAAACTGTTTAGATCAAGCTCTTCTCGATATTATTTTGAGCCGATTTCTTACGGGTACCCTTAAAAACACGTTTTAAACACATTGAACGGTTCAGATCATCGTAATTTGAGCAAGAAATAGGAGGTACACACCGTAGCAAAATAAGTCCCCTTCCAATGAGGGATCCTTTATTTTGCTACGGTGTGGACCTCCTATTTTCTGAACAAATTTTGATGATCTGAACCGTTCATTATGTTTAAAACATGTTTTTAAGGGTACCTGCAAGAAATCGGCTCAAAATAATATCGAGAAGAGTTTGATCTAAACTGTTTTTGATAAATGCTGACAGGAACAGTTTTATGAAAAATTGAATGGATCAAGTCTTTCCGGATATTATTTTGAGCCGATTTCTTACGGGTACCCTTAAAAACACATTTTAAACACATTGAATGGTTCAGATCATCGTAATTTGATCAAGAAATAGGAGGTTCACACCGTAGCGAAATAAGTCCCCTTCCAATGAGGGATCCTTTATTTTGCTACGGTGTGGACCTCCTATTTTCTGACCAAATTTTGATGATCTGAACTATTCATTATGATTAAAACATGTGTTTTAAGGGTACCTGCAAGAAATCGGCTCAAAATAATATCGAGAAGAGCTTGATCTAAACAGTTTTTGATAAATGCTGACAAGAACAGTTTTATGAAAAATTGAATGGATCAAGTCTTTCCGGATATTATTTTGAGCCGATTTCTTACGGGTACCCTTAAAAACACGTTTTAAACACATTGAACGGTTCAGATCATCGTAATTTGATCAAGAAATAGGAGGTTCACACCGTAGCAAAATAAGTCCCCTTCCAATGAGGGATCCTTTATTTTGGTACGGTGTGGGCCTCCTATTTTCAGACCAAATTTTGATGATCTGAACCGTTCATTATGTTTAAAACATGTTTTTAAGGGTACCTGCAAGAAATCGGCTCAAAATAATATCGAGAAGAGCTTGATCTAAACTGTTTTTGATAAATGCTGACAGGAACAGTTTTATGAAAAATTGAATGGATCAAGTCTTTCCGGATATTATTTTGAGCCGATTTCTTACGGGTACCCTTAAAAACACATTTTAAACACATTGAATGGTTCAGATCATCGTAATTTGATCAAGAAATAGGAGGTTCACACCGTAGCGAAATAAGTCCCCTTCCAATGAGGGATCCTTTATTTTGCTACGGTGTGGACCTCCTATTTTCTGACCAAATTTTGATGATCTGAACTATTCATTATGATTAAAACATGTGTTTTAAGGGTACCTGCAAGAAATCGGCTCAAAATAATATCGAGAAGAGCTTGATCTAAACAGTTTTTGATAAATGCTAACAGGAACAGTTTTATGAAAAATTGAATGGATCAAGTCTTTCCGAATATTATTTTGAGCCGATTTCTTACGGGTACCCTTAAAAACACGTTTTAAACACATTGAACGGTTCAGATCATCGTAATTTGATCAAGAAATAGGAGGTTCACACCGTAGCAAAATAAGTCCCCTTCCAATGAGGGATCCTTTATTTTGGTACGGTGTGGGCCTCCTATTTTCAGACCAAATTTTGATGATCTGAACCGTTCATTATGTTTAAAACATGTTTTTAAGGGTACCTGTAAGAAATCGGCTCAAAATAATATCGAGAAGAGCTTGATCTAAACAGTTTTTGATAAATGCTGACAAAAACAGTTTTATGAAAAATTTAATGGATCAAGTCTTTCCGGATATTATTTTGAGCCGATTTCTTACGGGTACCCTTAAAAACACGTTTTAAACACATTGAACGGTTCAGATCATCGTAATTTGATCAAGAAATAGGAGGTTCACACCGTTGCAAAATAAGTCCCCTTCCAATGAGGGATCCTTTATTTTGCTACGGTGTGGACCTCCTATTTTCAGACCAAATTTTGATGATCTGAACCGTTCATTATGTTTAAAACATGTTTTTAAGGGTACCTGTAAGAAATCGGCTCAAAATAATATCGAGAAGAGGTTGATCTAAACAGTTTTTGATAAATGCTGACAGGAACAGTTTTATGAAAAATTGAATGGATCAAGTCTTTCCGGATATTATTTTGAGCCGATTTCTTACGGGTACCCTTAAAAACACGTTTTAAACACATTGAACGGTTCAGATCATCGTAATTTGATCAAGAAATAGGAGGTCCTCACCGTAGCAAAATAAGTCCCCTTCCAATGAGGGATCCTTTATTTTGCTACGGTGTGCACCTCCTATTTTCTGACCAAATTTTGATGATCTGAACCGTTCATTATGTTTAAAACATGTTTTTAAGTGTACCTGCAAGAAATCGGCTCAAAATAATATCGAGAAGAGTTTGATCTAAACAGTTTTTGATAAATGCTGACAGGAACAGTTTTATGAAAAATTGAATGGATCAAGTCTTTCCGGATATTATTTTGAGCCGATTTCTTACGGGTACCCTTAAAAACACGTTTTAAACACATTGAACAGTTCAGATCATCGTAATTTGATCAAGAAATAGGAGGTCCACACCGTAGCAAAATAAGTCCCCTTCTAATGAGAGATCCTTTATTTTGCTACGGTGTGGACCTCCTATTTTCTGACCAAATTTTGATGATCTGAACCGTTGATTATGTTTAAAACGTGTTTTTAAGGGTACATGCAAGAAATCGGCTCAAAATAATATCGAGAAGAGCTTGATCTAAACAGTTTTTGATAAATGCTGACAAGAACAGTTTTATGAAAAATTGAATGGATCAAGTCTTTCCGGATATTATTTTGAGCCGATTTCTTACGGGTACCCTTAAAAACACGTTTTAAACACATTGAACGGTTCAGATCATCGTAATTTGATCAAGAAATAGGAGGTTCACACCGTAGCAAAATAAGTCCCCTTCCAATGAGGGATCCTTTATTTTGCTACGGTGTGGACCTCCTATTTTCAGACCAAATTTTGATGATCTGAACCGTTCATTATGTTTAAAACATGTTTTTAAGGGTACCTGTAAGAAATCGGCTCAAAATAATATCGAGAAGAGCTTGATCTAAACAGTTTTTGATAAATGCTGACAGGAACAGTTTTATGAAAAATTGAATGGATCAAGTCTTTCCGGATATTATTTTGAGCCGATTTCTTACGGGTAGCCTTAAAAACACGTTTTAAACACATTGAACGGTTCAGATCATCGTAATTTGATCAAGAAATAGGAGGTCCTCACCGTAGCAAAATAAGTCCCCTTCCAATGAGGGATCCTTTATTTTGCTACGGTGTGCACCTCCTATTTTCTGACCAAATTTTGATGATCTGAACCGTTCATTATGTTTAAAACATGTTTTTAAGGGTACCTGCAAAAAATCGGCTCAAAATAATATCGAGAAGAGTTTGATCTAAACAGTTTTTGATAAATGCTGACAGGAACAGTTTTATGAAAAATTGAATGGATCAAGTTTTTCCGGATATTATTTTGAGCCGATTTCTTACGGGTACCCTTAAAAACACGTTTTAAACACATTGAACGGTTCAGATCATCGTAATTTGATCAAGAAATAGGAGGTCCACACCGTAACAAAATAAGTCCCTTTCTAATGAGAGATCCTTTATTTTGCTACGGTGTGGACCTCCTATTTTCTGACCAAATTTTGATGATCTGAACCGTTGATTATGTTTAAAACGTGTTTTTATGGGTACATGCAAGAAATCGGCTCAAAATAATATCGAGAAGAGGTTGATCTAAACAGTTTTTGATAAATGCTGACAGGAACAGTTTTATGAAAAATTGAATGGATCAAGTCTTTCCGGATATTATTTTGAGCCGATTTCTTACGGGTACCCTTAAAAACACGTTTTAAACACATTGAACGGTTCAGATCATCGTAATTTGATCAAGAAATAGGAGGTCCTCACCGTAGCAAAATAAGTCCCCTTCCAATGAGGGATCCTTTATTTTGCTACGGTGTGAACCTCCTATTTTCAGACCAAATTTTGATGATCTGAACCGTTCAATGTGTTTAAAACGTGTTTTTAAGGGTACCCGTAAGAAATCGGCTCAAAATAATATCGAGAAGAGCTTGATCTAAACAGTTTTTGATAAATGCTGACAGGAACAGTTTTATGAAAAATTGAATGGATCAAGTCTTTCCGGATATTATTTTGAGCCGATTTCTTACGGGTACCATTAAGAACACGTTTTAAACACATTGAACGGTTCAGATCATCGTAATTTGATCCAGAAATAGGAGGTCCTCACCGTAGCAAAATAAGTCCCCTTCCAATGAGGGATCCTTTATTTTGCTACGGTGTGCACCTCCTATTTTCTGACCAAATTTTGATGATCTGAACCGTTCATTATGTTTAAAACATGTTTTTAAGGGTACCTGCAAGAATCGGCTCAAAATAATATCGAGAAGAGTTTGATCTAAACAGGTTTTGATAAATGCTGACAGGAACAGTTTTATGAAAAATTGAATGGATCAAGTCTTTCCGGATATTATTTTGAGCCGATTTCTTACGGGTACCCTTAAAAACACGTTTTAAACACATTGAACGGTTCAGATCATCGTAATTTGAGCAAGAAATAGGAGGTACACACCGTAGCAAAATAAGTCCCCTTCCAATGAGGGATCCTTTATTTTGCTACGGTGTGGACCTCCTATTTTCTGAACAAATTTTGATGATCTGAACCGTTCATTATGTTTAAAACATGTTTTTAAGGGTACCTGCAAGAAATCGGCTCAAAATAATATCGAGAAGAGCTTGATCTAAACTGTTTTTGATAAATGCTGACAGGAACAGTTTTATGAAAAATTGAATGGATCAAGTCTTTCCGGATATTACTTTGAGCCGATTTCTTACGGGTACCCTTAAAAACACATTTTAAACACATTGAATGGTTCAGATCATCGTAATTTGATCAAGAAATAGGAGGTTCACACCGTAGCGAAATAAGTCCCCTTCCAATGAGGGATCCTTTATTTTGCTACGGTGTGGACCTCCTATTTTCTGACCAAATTTTGATGATCTGAACTATTCATTATGATTAAAACATGTGTTTTAAGGGTACCTGCAAGAAATCGGCTCAAAATAATATCGAGAAGAGCTTGATCTAAACAGTTTTTGATAAATGCTGACAGGAACAGTTTTATGAAAAATTGAATGGATCAAGTCTTTCCGGATATTATTTTGAGCCGATTTCTTACGGGTACCCTTAAAAACACGTTTTAAACACATTGAACGGTTCAGATCATCGTAATTTGATCAAGAAATAGGAGGTTCACACCGTAGCAAAATAAGTCCCCTTCCAATGAGGGATCCTTTATTTTGGTACGGTGTGGGCCTCCTATTTTCAGACCAAATTTTGATGATCTGAACCTTTCATTATGTTTAAAACATGTTTTTAAGGGTACCTGTAAGAAATCGGCTCAAAATAATATCGAGAAGAGCTTGATCTAAACAGTTTTTGATAAATGCTGACAAGAACAGTTTTATGAAAAATTTAATGGATCAAGTCTTTCCGGATATTATTTTGAGCCGATTTCTTACGGGTACCCTTAAAAACACGTTTTAAACACATTGAACGGTTCAGATCATCGTAATTTGATCAAGAAATAGGAGGTTCACACCGTAGCAAAATAAGTCCCCTTCCAATGAGGGATCCTTTATTTTGCTACGGTGTGGACCTCCTATTTTCAGACCAAATTTTGATGATCTGAACCCTTCATTATGTTTAAAACATGTTTTTAAGGGTACCTGTAAGAAATCGGCTCAAAATAATATCGAGAAGAGGTTGATCTAAACAGTTTTTGATAAATGCTGACAGGAATAGTTTTATGAAAAATTGAATGGATCAAGTCTTTCCGGATATTATTTTGAGCCGATTTCTTACGGGTACCCTTAAAAACACGTTTTAAACACATTGAACGGTTCAGATCATCGTAATTTGATCAAGAAATAGGAGGTCCTCACCGTAGCAAAATAAGTCCCCTTCCAATGAGGGATCCTTTATTTTGCTACGGTGTGCACCTCCTATTTTCTGACCAAATTTTGATGATCTGAACCGTTCATTATGTTTAAAACATGTTTTGAAGTGTACCTGCAAGAAATCGGCTCAAAATAATATCGAGAAGAGTTTGATCTAAACAGTTTTTGATAAATGCTGACAGGAACAGTTTTATGAAAAATTGAATGGATCAAGTCTTTCCGGATATTATTTTGAGCCGATTTCTTACGGGTACCCTTAAAAACACGTTTTAAACACATTGAACAGTTCAGATCATCGTAATTTGATCAAGAAATAGGAGGTCCACACCGTAGCAAAATAAGTCCCCTTCTAATGAGAGATCCTTTATTTTGCTACGGTGTGGACCTCCTATTTTCTGACCAAATTTTGATGATCTGAACCGTTGATTATGTTTAAAACGTGTTTTTAAGGGTACATGCAAGAAATCGGCTCAAAATAATATCGAGAAGAGCTTGATCTAAACAGTTTTTTATAAATGCGGACAAGAACAGTTTTATGAAAAATTTAATGGATCAAGTCTTTCCGGATATTATTTTGAGCCGATTTCTTACGGGTACCCTTAAAAACACGTTTTAAACACATTGAACGGTTCAGATCATCGTAATTTAATCAAGAAATAGGAGGTTCACACCGTAGCAAAATAAGTCACCTTCCAATGAGGGATCCTTTATTTTGCTACGGTGTGGACCTCCTATTTTCAGACCAAATTTTGATGATCTGAACCGTTCATTATGTTTAAAACATGTTTTTAAGGGTACCTGTAAGAAATCGGCTCAAAATAATATCGAGAAGAGCTTGATCTAAACAGTTTTTGATAAATGCTGACAGGAACAGTTTTATGACAAATTGAATGGATCAAGTCTTTCCGGATATTATTTTGAGCCGATTTCTTACGGGTACCCTTAAAAACACGTTTTAAACACATTGAACGGTTCAGATCATCATAATTTGATCAAGAAATAGGAGGTCCTCACCGTAGCAAAATAAGTCCCCTTCCAATGAGGGATCCTTTATTTTGCTACGGTGTGCACCTCCTATTTTCTGACCAAATTTTGATGATCTGAACCGTTCATTATGTTTAAAACATGTTTTTAAGGGTACCTGCAAGAAATCGGCTCAAAATAATATCGAGAAGAGTTTGATCTAAACAGTTTTTGATAAATGCTGACAGGAACAGTTTTATTAAAAATTGAATGGATCAAGTCTTTCCGGATATTATTTTGAGCCGATTTCTTACGGGTACCCTTAAAAACACGTTTTAAACACATTGAACGGTTCAGATCATCGTAATTTGATCAAGAAATAGGAGGTCCACACCGTAGCAAAATAAGTCCCCTTCTAATGAGAGATCCTTTATTTTGCTACGGTGTGAACCTCCTATTGTCAGACCAAATTTTGATGATCTGAACCGTTCAATGTGTTTAAAACGTGTTTTTAAGGGTACCCGTAAGAAATCGGCTCAAAATAATATCGAGAAGAGCTTGATCTAAACAGTTTTTGATAAATGCTGACAGGAACAGTTTTATGAAAAATTGAATGGATCAAGTCTTTCCGGATATTATTTTGAGCCGATTTCTTACGGGTACCCTTAAGAACACGTTTTAAACACATTGAACGGTTCAGATCATCGTAATTTGATCCAGAAATAGGAGGTCCTCACCGTAGCAAAATAAGTCCCCTCCCAATGAGGGATCCTTTATTTTGCTACGGTGTGCACCTCCTATTTTCTGACCAAATTTTGATGATCTGAACCGTTCATTATGTTTAAAACATGTTTTTAAGGGTACCTGCAAGAATCGGCTCAAAATAATATCGAGAAGAGTTTGATCTAAACAGTTTTTGATAAATGCTGACAGGAACAGTTTTATGAAAAATTGAATGGATCAAGTCTTTCCGGATATTATTTTGAGCCGATTTCTGACGGGTACCCTTAAAAACACGTTTTAAACACATTGAACGGTTCAGATCATCGTAATTTGAGCAAGAAATAGGAGGTACACACCGTAGCAAAATAAGTCCCCTTCCAATGAGGGATCCTTTATTTTGCTACGGTGTGGACCTCCTATTTTCTGAACAAATTTTGATGATCTGAACCGTTCATTATGTTTAAAACATGTTTTTAAGGGTACCTGCAAGAAATCGGCTCAAAATAATATCGAGAAGAGCTTGATCTAAACTGTTTTTGATAAATGCTGACAGGAACAGTTTTATGAAAAATTGAATGGATCAAGTCTTTCCGGATATTATTTTGAGCCGATTTCTTACGGGTACCCTTAAAAACACATTTTAAACACATTGAATGGTTCAGATCATCGTAATTTGATCAAGAAATAGGAGGTTCACACCGTAGCGAAATAAGTCCCCTTCCAATGAGGGATCCTTTATTTTGCTACGGTGTGGACCTCCTATTTTCTGACCAAATTTTGACGATCTGAACTATTCATTATGATTAAAACATGTGTTTTAAGGGTACCTGCAAGAAATCGGCTCAAAATAATATCGAGAAGAGCTTGATCTAAACAGTTTTTGATAAATGCTGACAGAAACAGTTTTATGAAAAATTGAATGGATCAAGTCTTTCCGAATATTATTTTGAGCCGATTTCTTACGGGTACCCTTAAAAACACGTTTTAAACACATTGAACGGTTCAGATCATCGTAATTTGATCAAGAAATAGGAGGTTCACACCGTAGCAAAATAAGTCCCCTTCCAATGAGGGATCCTTTATTTTGGTACGGTGTGGGCCTCCTATTTTCAGACCAAATTTTGATGATCTGAACCGTTCATTATGTTTAAAACATGTTTTTAAGGGTACCTGTAAGAAATCGGCTCAAAATAATATCGAGAAGAGCTTGATCTAAACAGTTTTTGATAAATGCTGACAAAAACAGTTTTATGAAAAATTTAATGGATCAAGTCTTTCCGGATATTATTTTGAGCCGATTTCTTACGGGTACCCTTAAAAACACGTTTTAAACACATTGAACGGTTCAGATCATCGTAATTTGATCAAGAAATAGGAGGTTCACACCGTAGCAAAATAAGTCCCCTTCCAATGAGGGATCCTTTATTTTGCTACGGTGTGGACCTCCTATTTTCAGACCAAATTTTGATGATCTGAACCGTTCATTATGTTTAAAACATGTTTTTAAGGGTACCTGTAAGAAATCGGCTCAAAATAATATCGAGAAGAGGTTGATCTAAACAGTTTTTGATAAATGCTGACAGGAACAGTTTTATGAAAAATTGAATGGATCAAGTCTTTCCGGATATTATTTTGAGCCGATTTCTTACGGGTACCCTTAAAAACACGTTTTAAACACATTGAACGGTTCAGATCATCGTAATTTGATCAAGAAATAGGAGGTCCTCACCGTAGCAAAATAAGTCCCCTTCCAATGAGGGATCCTTTATTTTGCTACGGTGTGCACCTCCTATTTTCTGACCAAATTTTGATGATCTGAACCGTTCATTATGTTTAAAACATGTTTTTAAGTGTACCTGCAAGAAATCGGCTCAAAATAATATCGAGAAGAGTTTGATCTAAACAGTTTTTGATAAATGCTGACAGGAACAGTTTTATGAAAAATTGAATGGATCAAGTCTTTCCGGATATTATTTTGAGCCGATTTCTTACGGGTACCCTTAAAAACACGTTTTAAACACATTGAACAGTTCAGATCATCGTAATTTGATCAAGAAATAGGAGGTACACACCGTAGCAAAATAAGTCCCCTTCTAATGAGAGATCCTTTATTTTGCTACGGTGTGGACCTCCTATTTTCTGACCAAATTTTGATGATCTGAACCGTTGATTATGTTTAAAACGTGTTTTTAAGGGTACATGCAAGAAATCGGCTCAAAATAATATCGAGAAGAGTTTGATCTAAACAGTTTTTGATAAATGCTGACAAGAACAGTTTTATGAAAAATTGAATGGATCAAGTCTTTCCGGATATTATTTTGAGCCGATTTCTTACGGGTACCCTTAAAAACACGTTTTAAACACATTGAACGGTTCAGATTATCGTAATTTGATCAAGAAATAGGAGGTTCACACCGTAGCAAAATAAGTCCCTTCCAATGAGGGATCCTTTATTTTGCTACGGTGTGGACCTCCTATTTTCTGACCAAATTTTGATGATCTGAACCGTTCATTATGTTTAAAACATGTGTTTTAAGGGTACCTGCAAGAAATCGGCTCAAAATAATATCGAGAAGAACTTGATCTAAACAGTTTTTGATAAATGCTGACAGGAACAGTTTTAAGAAAAATTGAATGAATCAAGTCTTTCCGGATATTATTTTGAGCCGATTTCTTACGGGTACCCTTAAAAACACGTTTTAAACACATTGAACGGTTCAGATCATCGTAATTTGATCAAGAAATAGGAGGTCCACACCGTAGCAAAATAAGTCCCCTTCCAATGAGGGATCCTTTATTTTGCTACGGTGTGGACCTCCTATTTTCTGACCAAATTTTGATGATCTGAACCGTTCATTATGTTTAAAACATGTTTTTAAGGGTACCTGCAAGAAATCGGCTCAAAATAATATCAAGAAGAGCTTGATCTAAATAGTTTTTGATAAATGCTGACAGGAACAGTTTTATGAAAAATTGAATGGATCAAGTCTTTCCGGATATTATTTTGAGCCGATTTCTTACGGGTACCCTTAAAAACACGTTTTAAACACATTGAACGGTTCAGATCATCGTAATTTGATCAAGAAAAAGGAGGTTCACACCGCAGCAAAATAAGTCCCCTTCCAATGAGGGATCCTTTATTTTGCTACGGTGTGGACCTCCTATTTTCAGACCAAATTTTGATGATCTGAACCGTTCATTATGTTTAAAACATGTTTTTAAGGGTACCTGTAAGAAATCGGATCAAAATAATATCGAGAAGAGCTTGATCCAGTTTTTGATAAATGCTGACAAGAACAGTTTTATGAAAAATTTAATGGATCAAGTCTTTCCGGATATTATTTTGAGCCGATTTCTTACGGGTACCTTTAAAAACACGTTTTAAACACATTGAACGGTTCAGATCATCGTAATTTGATCAAGAAATAGGAGGTTCACACCGTAGCAAAATAAGTCACCTTCCAATGAGGGATCCTTTATTTTGCTACGGTGTGGACCTCCTATTTTCAGACCAAATTTTGATGATCTGAACCGTTCATTATGTTTAAAACATGTTTTTAAGGGTACCTGTAAGAAATCGGCTCAAAATAATATCGAGAAGAGCTTGATCTAAACAGTTTTTGATAAATGCTGACAAAAACAGTTTTATGAAAAATTTAATGGATCAAGTCTTTCCGGATATTATTTTGAGCCGATTTCTTACGGGTACCCTTAAAAACACGTTTTAAACACATTGAACGGTTCAGATCATCGTAATTTGATCAAGAAATAGGAGGTTCACACCGTAGCAAAATAAGTCCCCTTCCAATGAGGGATCCTTTATTTTGCTACGGTGTGGACCTCCTATTTTCTGACCAAATTTTGATGATCTGAACCGTTCATTATGTTTAAAACATGTTTTTAAGGGTACCTGTAAGAAATCGGCTCAAAATAATATCGAGAAGAGGTTGATCTAAACAGTTTTTGATAAATGCTGACAGGAACAGTTTTATGAAAAATTGAATGGATCAAGTCTTTCCGGATATTATTTTGAGCCGATTTCTTACGGGTACCCTTAAAAACACGTTTTAAACACATTGAACGGTTCAGATCATCGTAATTTGATCAAGAAATAGGAGGTCCTCACCGTAGCAAAATAAGTCCCCTTCCAATGAGGGATCCTTTATTTTGCTACGGTGTGCACCTCCTATTTTCTGACCAAATTTTGATGATCTGAACCGTTCATTATGTTTAAAACATGTTTTTAAGTGTACCTGCAAGAAATCGGCTCAAAATAATATCGAGAAGAGTTTGATCTAAACAGTTTTTGATAAATGCTGACAGGAACAGTTTTATGAAAAATTGAATGGATCAAGTCTTTCCGGATATTATTTTGAGCCGATTTCTTACGGGTACCCTTAAAAACACGTTTTAAACACATTGAACAGTTCAGATCATCGTAATTTGATCAAGAAATAGGAGGTCCACACCGTAGCAAAATAAGTCCCCTTCTAATGAGAGATCCTTTATTTTGCTACGGTGTGGACCTCCTATTTTCTGACCAAATTTTGATGATCTGAACCGTTGATTATGTTTAAAACGTGTTTTTAAGGGTACATGCAAGAAATCGGCTCAAAATAATATCGAGAAGAGCTTGATCTAAACAGTTTTTGATAAATGCTGACAAGAACAGTTTTATAAAAAATTGAATGGATCAAGTCTTTCCGGATATTATTTTGAGCCGATTTCTTACGGGTACCCTTAAAAACACGTTTTAAACACATTGAACGGTTCAGATTATCGTAATTTGATCAAGAAATAGGAGGTTCACACCGTAGCAAAATAAGTCCCTTCCAATGAGGGATCCTTTATTTTGCTACGGTGTGGACCTCCTATTTTCTGACCAAATTTTGATGATCTGAACCGTTCATTATGTTTAAAACATGTGTTTTAAGGGTACCTGCAAGAAATCGGCTCAAAATAATATCGAGAAGAACTTGATCTAAACAGTTTTTGATAAATGCTGACAGGAACAGTTTTAAGAAAAATTGAATGAATCAAGTCTTTCCGGATATTATTTTGAGCCGATTTCTTACGGGTACCCTTAAAAACACGTTTTAAACACATTGAACGGTTCAGATCATCGTAATTTGATCAAGAAATAGGAGGTCCACACCGTAGCAAAATAAGTCCCCTTCCAATGAGGGATCCTTTATTTTGCTACGGTGTGGACCTCCTATTTTCTGACCAAATTTTGATGATCTGAACCGTTCATTATGTTTAAAACATGTTTTTAAGGGTACCTGCAAGAAATCGGCTCAAAATAATATCAAGAAGAGCTTGATCTAAATAGTTTTTGATAAATGCTGACAGGAACAGTTTTATGAAAAATTGAATGGATCAAGTCTTTCCGGATATTATTTTGAGCCGATTTCTTACGGGTACCCTTAAAAACACGTTTTAAACACATTGAACGGTTCAGATCATCGTAATTTGATCAAGGAAAAGGAGGTTCACACCGCAGCAAAATAAGTCCCCTTCCAATGAGGGATCCTTTATTTTGCTACGGTGTGGACCTCCTATTTTCAGACCAAATTTTGATGATCTGAACCGTTCATTATGTTTAAAACATGTTTTTAAGGGTACCTGTAAGAAATCGGCTCAAAATAATATCGAGAAGAGCTTGATCCAGTTTTTGATAAATGCTGACAAGAACAGTTTTATGAAAAATTTAATGGATCAAGTCTTTCCGGATATTATTTTGAGCCGATTTCTTACGGGTACCCTTAAAAACACGTTTTAAACACATTGAACGGTTCAGATCATCGTAATTTGATCAAGAAATAGGAGGTTCACACCGTAGCAAAATAAGTCACCTTCCAATGAGGGATCCTTTATTTTGCTACGGTGTGGACCTCCTATTTTCAGACCAAATTTTGATGATCTGAACCGTTCATTATGTTTAAAACATGTTTTTAAGGGTACCTGTAAGAAATCGGCTCAAAATAATATCGAGAAGAGCTTGATCTAAACAGTTTTTGATAAATGCTGACAGGAACAGTTTTATGACAAATTGAATGGATCAAGTCTTTCCGGATATTATTTTGAGCCGATTTCTTACGGGTACCCTTAAAAACACGTTTTAAACACATTGAACGGTTCAGATCATCATAATTTGATCAAGAAATAGGAGGTCCTCACCTTAGCAAAATAAGTCCCCTTCCAATGAGGGATCCTTTATTTTGCTACGGTGTGCACCTCCTATTTTCTGACCAAATTTTGATGATCTGAACCGTTCATTATGTTTAAACACATGTTTTTAAGGGTACCTGCAAGAAATCGGCTCAAAATAATATCGAGAAGAGTTTGATCTAAACAGTTTTTGATAAATGCTGACAGGAACAGTTTTATTAAAAATTGAATGGATCAAGTCTTTCCGGATATTATTTTGAGCCGATTTCTTACGGATACCCTTAAAAACACGTTTTAAACACATTGAACGGTTCAGATCATCGTAATTTGATCAAGAAATAGGAGGTCCACACCGTAGCAAAATAAGTCCCCTTCTAATGAGAGATCCTTTATTTTGCTACGGTGTGAACCTCCTATTTTCAAACCAAATTTTGATGATCTGAACCGTTCAATGTGTTTAAAACGTGTTTTTAAGGGTACCCGTAAGAAATCGGCTCAAAATAATATCGAGAAGAGCTTGATCTAAACAGTTTTTGATAAATGCTGACAGGAACATTTTATGAAAAATTGAATGGATCAAGTCTTTCCGGATATTATTTTGAGCCGATTTCTTACGGGTACCCTTAAGAACACGTTTTAAACACATTGAACGGTTCAGATCATCGTAATTTGATCCAGAAATAGGAGGTCCTCACCGTAGCAAAATAAGTGCCCTTCCAATGAGGGATCCTTTATTTTGCTACGGTGTGCACCTCCTATTTTCTGACCAAATTTTGATGATCTGAACCGTTCATTATGTTTAAAACATGTTTTTAAGGGTACCTGCAAGAATCGGCTCAAAATAATATCGAGAAGAGTTTGATCTAAACAGTTTTTGATAAATGCTGACAAGAACAGTTTTATGAAAAATTGAATGGATCAAGTCTTTCCGGATATTATTTTGAGCCGATTTCTTACGGGTACCCTTAAAAACACGTTTTAAACACATTGAACGGTTCAGATCATCGTAATTTGAGCAAAAAATAGGAGGTACACACCGTAGCAAAATAAGTCCCCTTCCAATGAGGGATCCTTTATTTTGCTACGGTGTGGACCTCCTATTTTCTGAACAAATTTTGATGATCTGAACCGTTCATTATGTTTAAAACATGTTTTTAAGGGTACCTGCAAGAAATCGGCTCAAAATAATATCGAGAAGAGCTTGATCTAAACTGTTTTTGATAAATGCTGACAGGAACAGTTTTATGAAAAATTGAATGGATCAAGTCTTTCCGGATATTATTTTGAGCCGATTTCTTACGGGTACCCTTAAAAACACATTTTAAACACATTGAATGGTTCAGATCATCGTAATTTGATCAAGAAATAGGAGGTTCACACCGTAGCGAAATAAGTCCCCTTCCAATGAGGGATCCTTTGTTTTGCTACGGTGTGGACCTCCTATTTTCTGACCAAATTTTGATGATCTGAACTATTCATTATGATTAAAACATGTGTTTTAAGGGTACCTGCAAGAAATCGGCTCAAAATAATATCGAGAAGAGCTTGATCTAAACAGTTTTTGATAAATGCTGACAGGAACAGTTTTATGAAAAATTGAATGGATCAAGTCTTTCCGGATATTATTTTGAGCCGATTTCTTACGGGTACCCTTAAAAACACGTTTTAAACACATTGAACGGTTCAGATCATCGTAATTTGATCAAGAAATAGGAGGTTCACACCGTAGCAAAATAAGTCCCCTTCCAATGAGGGATCCTTTATTTTGGTACGGTGTGGGCCTCCTATTTTCAGACCAAATTTTGATGATCTGAACCGTTCATTATGTTTAAAACATGTTTTTAAGGGTACCTGTAAGAAATCGGCTCAAAATAATATCGAGAAGAGCTTGATCTAAACAGTTTTTGATAAATGCTGACAAGAACAGTTTTATGAAAAATTTAATGGATCAAGTCTTTCCGGATATTATTTTGAGCCAATTTCTTACGGGTACCCTTAAAAACACGTTTTAAACACATTGAACGGTTCAGATCATCGTAATTTGATCAAGAAATAGGAGGTTCACACCGTAGCAAAATAAGTCCCCTTCCAATGAGGGATCCTTTATTTTGCTACGGTGTGGACCTCCTATTTTCAGACCAAATTTTGATGATCTGAACCGTTCATTATGTTTAAAACATGTTTTTAAGGGTACCTGTAAGAAATCGGCTCAAAATAATATCGAGAAGAGGTTGATCTAAACAGTTTTTGATAAATGCTGACAGGAATAGTTTTATGAAAAATTGAATGGATCAAGTCTTTCCGGATATTATTTTGAGCCGATTTCTTACGGGTACCCTTAAAAACACGTTTTAAACACATTGAACGGTTCAGATCATCGTAATTTGATCAAGAAATAGGAGGTTCACACCGTAGCAAAATAAGTCCCCTTCCAATGAGGGATCCTTTATTTTGCTACGGTGTGGACCTCCTATTTTCAGACCAAATTTTGATGATCTGAACCGTTCATTATGTTTAAAACATGTTTTTAAGGGTACCTGTAAAAAATCGGCTCAAAATAATATCGAGAAGAGGTTGATCTAAACAGTTTTTGATAAATGCTGACAGGAATAGTTTTATGAAAAATTGAATGGATCAAGTCTTTCCGGATATTATTTTGAGCCGATTTCTTACGGGTACCCTTAAAAACACGTTTTAAACACATTGAACGGTTCAGATCATCGTAATTTGATCAAGAAATAGGAGGTTCACACCGTAGCAAAATAAGTCCCCTTCCAATGAGGGATCCTTTATTTTGCTACGGTGTGCACCTCCTATTTTCTGACCAAATTTTGATGATCTGAACCGTTCATTATGTTTAAAACATGTTTTGAAGTGTACCTGCAAGAAATCGGCTCAAAATAATATCGAGAAGAGTTTGATCTAAACAGTTTTTGATAAATGCTGACAGGAACAGTTTTATGAAAAATTGAATGGATCAAGTCTTTCCGGATATTATTTTGAGCCGATTTCTTACGGGTACCCTTAAAAACACGTTTTAAACACATTGAACAGTTCAGATCATCGTAATTTGATCAAGAAATAGGAGGTCCACACCGTAGCAAAATAAGTCCCCTTCTAATGAGAGATCCTTTATTTTGCTACGGTGTGGACCTCCTATTTTCTGACCAAATTTTGATGATCTGAACCGTTGATTATGTTTAAAACGTGTTTTTAAGGGTACATGCAAGAAATCGGCTCAAAATAATATCGAGAAGAGCTTGATCTAAACAGTTTTTTATAAATGCGGACAAGAACAGTTTTATGAAAAATTTAATGGATCAAGTCTTTCCGGATATTATTTTGAGCCGATTTCTTACGGGTACCCTTAAAAACACGTTTTAAACACATTGAACGGTTCAGATCATCGTAATTTGATCAAGAAATAGGAGGTTCACACCGTAGCAAAATAAGTCACCTTCCAATGAGGGATCCTTTATTTTGCTACGGTGTGGACCTCCTATTTTCAGACCAAATTTTGATGATCTGAACCGTTCATTATGTTTAAAACATGTTTTTAAGGGTACCTGTAAGAAATCGGCTCAAAATAATATCGAGAAGAGCTTGATCTAAACAGTTTTTGATAAATGCTGACAGGAACAGTTTTATGAAAAATTGAATGGATCAAGTCTTTCCGGATATTATTTTGAGCCGATTTCTTACGGGTACCCTTAAAAACACGTTTTAAACACATTGAACGGTTCAGATCATCATAATTTGATCAAGAAATAGGAGGTCCTCACCGTAGCAAAATAAGTCCCCTTCCAATGAGGGATCCTTTATTTTGCTACGGTGTGCACCTCCTATTTTCTGACCAAATTTTGATGATCTGAACCGTTCATTATGTTTAAAACATGTTTTTAAGGGGACCTGCAAGAAATCGGCTCAAAATATTATCGAGAAGAGTTTGATCTAAACAGTTTTTGATAAATGCTGACAGGAACAGTTTTATTAAAAATTGAATGGATCAAGTCTTTCCGGATATTATTTTTAGCCGATTTCTTACGGGTACCCTTAAAAACACGTTTTAAACACATTGAACGGTTCAGATCATCGTAATTTGATCAAGAAATAGGAGGTCCACACCGTAGCAAAATAAGTCCCCTTCTAATGAGAGATCCTTTATTTTGCTACGGTGTGAACCTCCTATTTTCAGACCAAATTTTGATGATCTGAACCGTTCAATGTGTTTAAAACGTGTTTTTAAGGGTACCCGTAAGAAATCGGCTCAAAATAATATCGAGAAGAGCTTGATCTAAACAGTTTTTGATAAATGCTGACAGGAACAGTTTTATGAAAAATTGAATGGATCAAGTCTTTCCGGATATTATTTAGAGCCGATTTCGTACGGGTACCCTTAAGAACACGTTTTAAACACATTGAACGGTTCAGATCATCGTAATTTGATCCAGAAATAGGAGGTCCTCACCGTAGCAAAATAAGTCCCCTTCCAATGAGGGATCCTTTATTTTGCTACGGTGTGCACCTCCTATTTTCTGACCAAATTTTGATGATCTGAACCGTTCATTATGTTTAAAACATGTTTTTAAGGGTACCTGCAAGAATCGGCTCAAAATAATATCGAGAAGAGTTTGATCTAAACAGTTTTTGATAAATGCTGACAGGAACAGTTTTATGAAAAATTGAATGGATCAAGTCTTTCCGGATATTATTTAGAGCCGATTTCTTACGGGTACCCTTAAGAACACGTTTTAAACACATTGAACGGTTCAGATCATCGTAATTTGATCCAGAAATAGGAGGTCCTCACCGTAGCAAAATAAGTCCCCTTCCAATGAGGGATCCTTTATTTTGCTACGGTGTGCACCTCCTATTTTCTGACCAAATTTTGATGATCTGAACCGTTCATTATGTTTAAAACATGTTTTTAAGGGTACCTGCAAGAATCGGCTCAAAATAATATCGAGAAGAGTTTGATCTAAACAGTTTTTGATAAATGCTGACAGGAACAGTTTTATGAAAAATTGAATGGATCAAGTCTTTCCGGATATTATTTTGAGCCGATTTCTTACGGGTACCCTTAAAAACACGTTTTAAACACATTGAACGGTTCAGATCATCGTAATTTGAGCAAGAAATAGGAGGTACACACCGTAGCAAAATAAGTCCCCTTCCAATGAGGGATCCTTTATTTTGCTACGGTGTGGACCTCCTATTTTCTGAACAAATTTTGATGATCTGAACCGTTCATTATGTTTAAAACATGTTTTTAAGGGTACCTGCAAGAAATCGGCTCAAAATAATATCGAGAAGAGCTTGATCTAAACTGTTTTTGATAAATGCTGACAGGAACAGTTTTATGAAAAATTGAATGGATCAAGTCTTTCCGGATATTATTTTGAGCCGATTTCTTACGGGTACCCTTAAAAACACATTTTAAACACATTGAATGGTTCAGATCATCGTAATTTGATCAAGAAATAGGAGGTTCACACCGTAGCGAAATAAGTCCCCTTCCAATGAGGGATCCTTTATTTTGCTACGGTGTGGACCTCCTATTTTCTGACCAAATTTTGATGATCTGAACTATTCATTATGATTAAAACATGTGTTTTAAGGGTACCTGCAAGAAATCGGCTCAAAATAATATCGAGAAGAGCTTGATCTAAACAGTTTTTGATAAATGCTGACAGGAACAGTTTTATGAAAAATTGAATGGATCAAGTCTTTCCGAATATTATTTTGAACCGATTTCTTACGGGTACCCTTAAAAACACGTTTTAAACACATTGAACGGTTCAGATCATCGTAATTTGATCAAGAAATAGGAGGTTCACACCGTAGCAAAATAAGTCCCCTTCCAATGAGGGATCCTTTATTTTGGTACGGTGTGGGCCTCCTATTTTCAGACCAAATTTTGATGATCTGAACCGTTCATTATGTTTAAAGCATGTTTTTAAGGGTACCTGTAAGAAATCGGCTCAAAATAATATCGAGAAGAGCTTGATCTAAACAGTTTTTGATAAATGCTGACAAAAACAGTTTTATGAAAAATTTAATGGATCAAGTCTTTCCGGATATTATTTTGAGCCGATTTCTTACGGGTACCCTTAAAAACACGTTTTAAACACATTGAACGGTTCAGATCATCGTAATTTGATCAAGAAATAGGAGGTTCACACTGTAGCAAAATAAGTCCCCTTCCAATGAGGGATCCTTTATTTTGCTACGGTGTGGACCTCCTATTTTCAGACCAAATTTTGATGATCTGAACCGTTCATTATGTTTAAAACATGTTTTTAAGGGTACCTGTAAGAAATCGGCTCAAAATAATATCGAGAAGAGGTTGATCTAAACAGTTTTTGATAAATGCTGACAGGAACAGTTTTATGAAAAATTGAATGGATCAAGTCTTTCCGGATATTATTTTGAGCCGATTTCTTACGGGTACCCTTAAAAACACGTTTTAAACACATTGAACGGTTCAGATCATCGTAATTTGATCAAGAAATAGGAGGTCCTCACCGTAGCAAAATAAGTCCCCTTCCAATGAGGGATCCTTTATTTTGCTACGGTGTGCACCTCCTATTTTCTGACCAAATTTTGATGATCTGAACCGTTCATTATGTTTAAAACATGTTTTTAAGTGTACCTGCAAGAAATCGGCTCAAAATAATATCGAGAAGAGTTTGATCTAAACAGTTTTTGATAAATGCTGACAGGAACAGTTTTATGAAAAATTGAATGGATCAAGTCTTTCCGGATATTATTTTTAGCCGATTTCTTACGGGTAACCTTAAAAACACGTTTTAAACACATTGAACAGTTCAGATCATCGTAATTTGATCAAGAAATAGGAGGTCCACACCGTAGCAAAATAAGTCCCCTTCTAATGAGAGATCCTTTATTTTGCTACGGTGTGGACCTCCTATTTTCTGACCAAATTTTGATGATCTGAACCGTTGATTATGTTTAAAACGTGTTTTTAAGGGTACATGCAAGAAATCGGCTCAAAATAATATCGAGAAGAGCTTGATCTAAACAGTTTTTGATAAATGCTGACAGGAACAGTTTTATGACAAATTGAATGGATCAAGTCTTTCCGGATATTATTTTGAGCCGATTTCTTACGGGTACCCTTAAAAACACGTTTTAAACACATTGAACGGTTCAGATCATCATAATTTGATCAAGAAATAGGAGGTCCTCACCTTAGCAAAATAAGTCCCCTTCCAATGAGGGATCCTTTATTTTGCTACGGTGTGCACCTCCTATTTTCTGACCAAATTTTGATGATCTGAACCGTTCATTATGTTTAAAACATGTTTTTAAGGGTACCTGCAAGAAATCGGCTCAAAATAATATCGAGAAGAGTTTGATCTAAACAGTTTTTGATAAATGCTGACAGGAACAGTTTTATTAAAAATTGAATGGATCAAGTCTTTCCGGATATTATTTTGAGCCGATTTCTTACGGATACCCTTAAAAACACGTTTTAAACACATTGAACGGTTCAGATCATCGTAATTTGATCAAGAAATAGGAGGTCCACACCGTAGCAAAATAAGTCCCCTTCTAATGAGAGATCCTTTATTTTGCTACGGTGTGAACCTCCTATTTTCAGACCAAATTTTGATGATCTGAACCGTTCAATGTGTTTAAAACGTGTTTTTAAGGGTACCCGTAAGAAATCGGCTCAAAATAATATCGAGAAGAGCTTGATCTAAACAGTTTTTGATAAATGCTGACAGGAACAGTTTTATGAAAAATTGAATGGATCAAGTCTTTCCGGATATTATTTTGAGCCGATTTCTTACGGGTACCCTTAAGAACACGTTTTAAACACATTGAACGGTTCAGATCATCGTAATTTGATCCAGAAATAGGAGGTCCTCACCGTAGCAAAATAAGTCCCCTTCCAATGAGGGATCCTTTATTTTGCTACGGTGTGCACCTCCTATTTTCTGACCAAATTTTGATGATCTGAACCGTTCATTATGTTTAAAACATGTTTTTAAGGGTACCTGCAAGAATCGGCTCAAAATAATATCGAGAAGAGTTTGATCTAAACAGTTTTTGATAAATGCTGACAGGAACAGTTTTATGAAAAATTGAATGGATCAAGTCTTTCCGGATATTATTTTGAGCCGATTTCTTACGGGTACCCTTAAAAACACGTTTTAAACACATTGAACGGTTCAGATCATCGTAATTTGAGCAAAAAATAGGAGGTACACACCGTAGCAAAATAAGTCCCCTTCCAATGAGGGATCCTTTATTTTGCTACGGTGTGGACCTCCTATTTTCTGAACAAATTTTGATGATCTGAACCGTTCATTATGTTTAAAACATGTTTTTAAGGGTACCTGCAAGAAATCGGCTCAAAATAATATCGAGAAGAGCTTGATCTAAACTGTTTTTGATAAATGCTGACAGGAACAGTTTTATGAAAAATTGAATGGATCAAGTCTTTCCGGATATTATTTTGAGCCGATTTCTTACGGGTACCCTTAAAAACATATTTTAAACACATTGAATGGTTCAGATCATCGTAATTTGATCAAGAAATAGGAGGTTCACACCGTAGCGAAATAAGTCCCCTTCCAATGAGGGATCCTTTGTTTTGCTACGGTGTGGACCTCCTATTTTCTGACCAAATTTTGATGATCTGAACTATTCATTATGATTAAAACATGTGTTTTAAGGGTACCTGCAAGAAATCGGCTCAAAATAATATCGAGAAGAGCTTGATCTAAACAGTTTTTGATAAATGCTGACAGGAACAGTTTTATGAAAAATTGAATGGATCAAGTCTTTCCGGATATTATTTTGAGCCGATTTCTTACGGGTACCCTTAAAAACACGTTTTAAACACATTGAACGGTTCAGATCATCGTAATTTGATCAAGAAATAGGAGGTTCACACCGTAGCAAAATAAGTCCCCTTCCAATGAGGGATCCTTTATTTTGGTACGGTGTGGGCCTCCTATTTTCAGACCAAATTTTGATGATCTGAACCGTTCATTATGTTTAAAACATGTTTTTAAGGGTACCTGTAAGAAATCGGCTCAAAATAATATCGAGAAGAGCTTGATCTAAACAGTTTTTGATAAATGCTGACAAGAACAGTTTTATGAAAAATTTAATGGATCAAGTCTTTCCGGATATTATTTTGAGCCAATTTCTTACGGGTACCCTTAAAAACACGTTTTAAACACATTGAACGGTTCAGATCATCGTAATTTGATCAAGAAATAGGAGGTTCACACCGTAGCAAAATAAGTCCCCTTCCAATGAGGGATCCTTTATTTTGCTACGGTGTGGACCTCCTATTTTCAGACCAAATTTTGATGATCTGAACCGTTCATTATGTTTAAAACATGTTTTTAAGGGTACCTGTAAGAAATCGGCTCAAAATAATATCGAGAAGAGGTTGATCTAAACAGTTTTTGATAAATGCTGACAGGAATAGTTTTATGAAAAATTGAATGGATCAAGTCTTTCCGGATATTATTTTGAGCCGATTTCTTGCGGGTACCCTTAAAAACACGTTTTAAACACATTGAACGGTTCAGATCATCGTAATTTGATCAAGAAATAGGAGGTTCACACCGTAGCAAAATAAGTCCCCTTCCAATGAGGGATCCTTTATTATGCTACGGTGTGGACCTCCTATTTTCAGACCAAATTTTGATGATCTGAACCGTTCATTATGTTTAAAACATGTTTTTAAGGGTACCTGTAAGAAATCGGCTCAAAATAATATCGAGAAGAGGTTGATCTAAACAGTTTTTGATAAATGCTGACAGAAATAGTTTTATGAAAAATTGAATGGATCAAGTCTTTCCGGATATTATTTTGAGCCGATTTCTTACGGGTACCCTTAAAAAACACGTTTTAAACACATTGAACGGTTCAGATCATCGTAATTTGATCAAGAAATAGGAGGTTCACACCGTAGCAAAATAAGTCCCCTTCCAATGAGGGATCCTTTATTTTGCTACGGTGTGCACCTCCTATTTTCTGACCAAATTTTGATGATCTGAACCGTTCATTATGTTTAAAACATGTTTTGAAGTGTACCTGCAAGAAATCGGCTCAAAATAATATCGAGAAGAGTTTGATCTAAACAGTTTTTGATAAATGCTGACAGGAACAGTTTTATGAAAAATTGAATGGATCAAGTCTTTCCGGATATTATTTTGAGCCGATTTCTTACGGGTACCCTTAAAAACACGTTTTAAACACATTGAACAGTTCAGATCATCGTAATTTGATCAAGAAAATAGGAGGTCCACACCGTAGCAAAATAAGTCCCCTTCTAATGAGAGATCCTTTATTTCGCTACGGTGTGGACCTCCTATTTTCTGACCAAATTTTGATGATCTGAACCGTTGATTATGTTTAAAACGTGTTTTTTAAGGGGTACATGCAAGAAATCGGCTCAAAATAATATCGAGAAGAGCTTGATCTAAAACAGTTTTTTATAAATGCGGACAAGAACAGTTTTATGAAAAATTTAATGGATCAAGTCTTTCCGGATATTATTTTGAGCCGATTTCTTACGGGTACCCTTAAAAACACGTTTTAAACACATTGAACGGTTCAGATCATCGTAATTTGATCAAGAAATAGGAGGTTCACACCGTAGCAAAATAAGTCACCTTCCAATGAGGGATCCTTTATTTTGCTACGGTGTGGACCTCCTATTTTCAGACCAAATTTTGATGATCTGAACCGTTCATTATGTTTAAAACATGTTTTTAAGGGTACCTGTAAGAAATCGGCTCAAAATAATATCGAGAAGAGCTTGATCTAAACAGTTTTTGATAAATGCTGACAGGAACAGTTTTATGAAAAAATTGAATGGATCAAGTCTTTCCGGATATTATTTTGAGCCGATTTCTTACGGGTACCCTTAAAAACACGTTTTAAACACATTGAACGGTTCAGATCATCATAATTTGATCAAGAAATAGGAGGTCCTCACCGTAGCAAAATAAGTCCCCTTCCAATGAGGGATCCTTTATTTTGCTACGGTGTGCACCTCCTATTTTCTGACCAAATTTTGATGATCTGAACCGTTCATTATGTTTAAAACATGTTTTTAAGGGGACCTGCAAGAAATCGGCTCAAAGTAATATCGAGAAGAGTTTGATCTAAACAGTTTTTGATAAATGCTGACAGGAACAGTTTTATTAAAAATTGAATGGATCAAGTCTTTCCGGATATTATTTTGAGCCGATTTCTTACGGGTACCCTTAAAAAACAC
>JAHSPW020000006.1:20366374-20416374 GCA_019985065.2 Arctostaphylos glauca
TAAGTCCCCTTCTAATGAGAGATCCTTTATTTTGCTACGGTGTGGACCTCTCTATTTTCTGACCAAATTTTGATGATCTGAACCGTTGATTATGTTTAAAACGTGTTTTTAAGGGTACATGCAAGAAATCGGCTCAAAATAATATCGAGAAGAGCTTGATCTAAACAGTTTTTTATAAATGCGGACAAGAACAGTTTTATGAAAAATTTAATGGATCAAGTCCTTTCCGGATATTATTTTGAGCCGATTTCTTACGGGTACCCTTAAAAACACGTTTTAAACACATTGAACGGTTCAGATCATCGTAATTTGATCAAGAAATAGGAGGTTCACACCGTAGCAAATAAGTCACCTTCCAATGAGGGATCCTTTATTTTGCTACGGTGTGGACCTCCTATTTTCAGACCAAATTTTGATGATCTGAACCGTTTCATTATGTTTAAAACATGTTTTTAAGGGTACCTGTAAGAAATCGGCTCAAAATAATATCGAGAAGAGGTTGATCTAAACAGTTTTTGATAAATGCTGACAGGAACAGTTTTATGAAAAATTGAATGGATCAAGTCTTTCCGGATATTATTTTGAGCCGATTTCTTACGGGTACCCTTAAAAACACGTTTTTAAACACATTGAACGGTTCAGATCATCGTAATTTGATCAAGAAATAGGAGGTCCTCACCGTAGCAAAATAAGTCCCCTTCCAATGAGGGATCCTTTATTTTGCTACGGTGTGCACCTCCTATTTTCTGACCAAATTTTGATGATCTGAACCGTTCATTATGTTTAAAACATGTTTTTAAGTGTACCTGCAAGAAATCGGCTCAAAATAATATCGAGAAGAGTTTGATCTAAACAGTTTTTGATAAATGCTGACAGGAACAGTTTTATGAAAAATTGAATGGATCAAGTCTTTCCGGGATATTATTTTTAGCCGATTTCTTACGGGTAACCTTAAAAACACGTTTTAAACACATTGAACAGTTCAGATCATCGTAATTTGATCAAGAAATAGGAGGTCCACACCGTTAGCAAAATAAGTCCCCTTCTAATGAGAGATCCTTTATTTTGCTACGGTGTGGACCTCCTATTTTCTGACCAAATTTTGATGATCTGAACCGTTGATTATGTTTAAAACGTGTTTTTAAGGGTACAAGCAAGAAATCGGCTCAAAATAATATCGAGAAGAGGTTGATCTAAACAGTTTTTGATAAATGCTGACAAGAACAGTTTTATGAAAAATTGAATGGATCAAGTCTTTCCGGATATTATTTTGAGCCGATTTCTACGGGTACCCTTAAAAACACGTTTTAAACACATTGAACAGTTCAGATCATCGTAATTTGATCAAGAAAATAGGAGGTCCACACCGTAGCAAAATAAGTCCCCTTCTAATGAGAGATCCTTTATTTTGCTACGGTGTGGACCTCCTATTTTCTGACCAAATTTGATGATCTGAACCGTTGATTATGTTTAAAACGTGTTTTTAAGGGTACATGCAAGAAATCGGCTCAAAATAATATCGAGAAGAGCTTGATCTAAACAGTTTTTTATAAATGCGGACAAGAACAGTTTTATGAAAAATTTAATGGATCAAGTCTTTCCGGATATTATTTTGAGCCGATTTCTTACGGGTACCCTTAAAAACACGTTTTTAAACACATTGAACGGTTCAGATCATCGTAATTTGATCAAGAAATAGGAGGTTCACACCGTAGCAAAATAAGTCACCTTCCAATGAGGGATCCTTTATTTTGCTACGGTGTGGACCTCCTATTTTCAGACCAAATTTTGATGATCTGAACGTTTCTTATGTTTTAAAACATGTTTTTAAGGGTACCTGTAAGAAATCGGCTCAAAATAATATCGAGAAGAGCTTGATCTAAACAGTTTTGATAAATGCTGACAGGAACAGTTTTATATGGAAAAATTGAATGGATCAAGTCTTTCCGGATATTATTTGAGCCGATTTCTTACGGGTACCCTTAAAAACACGTTTTAAACACATTGAACGGTTCAGATCATCATAATTTGATCAAGAAATAGGAGGTCCTCACCGTAGCAAAAATAAGTCCCCTTCCAATGAGGGATCCTTTATTTTGCTACGGTGTGCACCTCCTATTTTCTGACCAAATTTTGATGATCTGAACCGTTCATTATGTTTAAAACATGTTTTTAAGGGGACCTGCAAGAAATCGGCTCAAAGTAATATCGAGAAGAGTTTGATCTAAACAGTTTTTGATAAATGCTGACAGGAACAGTTTTATTAAAAATTGAATGGATCAAGTCTTTCCGGATATTATTTTGAGCCCGATTTCTTACGGGTACCCTTAAAAACCACGTTTTAAACACATTGAACGGTTCAGATCATCGTAATTTGATCAAGAAATAGGAGGTCCACACCGTAGCAAAATAAGTCCCCTTCTAATGAGAGATCCTTTATTTTGCTACGGTGTGAACCTCCTATTTTCAGACCAAATTTTGATGATCTGAACCGTTCAATGTGTTTAAAAACGTGTTTTTTAAGGGTACCCGTAAGAAATCGGCTCAAAATAATATCGAGAAGAGCTTGATCTAAACAGTTTTTGATAAATGCTGACAGGAACAGTTTTATGAAAAATTGAATGGATCAAGTCTTTCCGGATATTATTTAGAGCCGATTTGTTACGGGTACCCTTAAGAACACGTTTTAAACACATTGAACGGTTCAGATCATCGTAATTTGATCTAGAAATAGGAGGTCCTCACCGTAGCAAAATAAGTCCCCTTCCAATGAGGGATCCTTTATTTTGCTACGGTGTGCACCTCCTATTTTCTGACCAAATTTTGATGATCTGAACCGTTCATTATGTTTAAAACATGTTTTTAAGGGTACCTGCAAGAATCGGCTCAAAATAATATCGAGAAGAGTTTGATCTAAACAGTTTTTGATAAATGCTGACAGGAACAGTTTTATGAAAAATTAAATGGATCAAGTCTTTCCGGATATTATTTAGAGCCGATTTCTTACGGGTACCCTTAAGAACACGTTTTAAACACATTGAACGGTTCAGATCATCGTAATTTGATCCAGAAATAGGAGGTCCTCACCGTAGCAAAATAAGTCCCCTTCCAATGAGGGATCCTTTAATTTGCTACGGTGTGCACCTCCTATTTTCTGACCAAATTTTGATGATCTGAACCGTACATTATGTTTAAAACATGTTTTTAAGGGTACCTGCAAGAATCGGCTCAAATAATATCGAGAAGAGTTTGATCTAAACAGTTTTTGATAAATGCTGACAGGAACAGTTTTAATGAAAAATTGAATGGATCAAGTCTTTCCGGATATTATTTTGAGCCGATTTCTTACGGGTACCCTTAAAAACACGTTTTAAACACATTGAACGGTTCAGATCATCGTAATTTGAGCAAGAAATAGGAGGTACAACACCGTAGCAAAATAAGTCCCCTTCCAATGAGGGATCCTTTATTTTGCTACGGTGTGGACCTCCTATTTTCTGAACAAATTTTGATGATCTGAACCGTTCATTATGTTTAAAACATGTTTTTAAGGGTACCTGCAAGAAATCGGCTCAAAATAATATCGAGAAGAGCTTGATCTAAACTGTTTTTGATAAATGCTGACAGGAACAGTTTTATGAAAAATTGAATGGATCAAGTCTTTCCGGATATTATTTTGAGCCGATTTCTTACGGGTACCCTTAAAACACATTTTAAACACATTGAATGGTTCAGATCATCGTAATTTGATCAAGAAATAGGAGGTTCACACCGTAGCGAAATAAGTCCCCTTCCAATGAGGGATCCTTTATTTTGCTACGGTGTGGACCTCCTATTTTCTGACCAAATTTTGATGATCTGAACTATTCATTATGATTAAAACATGTGTTTTAAGGGTACCTGCAAGAAATCGGCTCAAAATAATATCGAGAAGAGCTTGATCTAAACAGTTTTTTGATAAATGCTAACAGAACAGTTTTATGAAAAATTGAATGGATCAAGTCTTTCCGAATATTATTTTGAACCGATTTCTTACGGGTACCCTTAAAAACACGTTTTAAACACATTGAACGGTTCAGATCATCGTAATTTGATCAAGAAATAGGAGGTTCACACCGTAGCAAAATAAGTCCCCTTCCAATGAGGGATCCTTTATTTTTGGTACGGTGTGGGCCTCCTATTTTCAGACCAAATTTTGATGATCTGAACCGTTCATTATGTTTTAAAACATGTTTTTAAGGGTACCTGTAAGAAATCGGCTCAAAATAATATCGAGAAGAGCTTGATCTAAACAGTTTTTGATAAATGCTGACAAAAACAGTTTATGAAAAATTTAATGGATCAAGTCTTTCCGGATATTATTTTGAGCCGATTTCTTACGGGTACCCTTAAAAACACGTTTTAAACACATTGAACGGTTCAGATCATCGTAATTTGATCAAGAAATAGGAGGTTCACACCGTAGCAAAATAAGTCCCCTTCCAATGAGGGATCCTTTATTTTGCTACGGTGTGGACCTCCTATTTTCAGACCAAATTTTGATGATCTGAACCGTTCATTATGTTTTAAAACATGTTTTTAAGGGTACCTGTAAGAAATCGGCTCAAAATAATATCGAGAAGAGGTTGATCTAAACAGTTTTTGATAAATGCTGACAGGAACAGTTTTTATGAAAAATTGAATGGATCAAGTCTTTCCGGATATTATTTTGAGCCGATTTCTTACGGGTACCCTTAAAAACACGTTTTAAACACATTGAACGGTTCAGATCATCGTAATTTGATCAAGAAATAGGAGGTCCTCACCGTAGCAAAATAAGTCCCCTTCCAATGAGGGATCCTTTATTTTGCTACGGTGTGCACCTCCTATTTTCTGACCAAATTTTGATGATCTGAACCGTTCATTATGTTTTAAAACATGTTTTTAAGTGTACCTGCAAGAAATCGGCTCAAAATAATATCGAGAAGAGTTTGATCTAAACAGTTTTTGATAAATGCTGACAGGAACAGTTTTATGAAAAATTGAATGGATCAAGTCTTTCCGGATATTATTTTGAGCCGATTTCTTACGGGTACCCTTAAAAACACGTTTTAAACACATTGAACGGTTCAGATCATCGTAATTTGATCAAGAAATAGGAGGTTCACACCGTAGCAAATAAGTCACCTTCCAATGAGGGATCCTTTATTTTGCTACGGTGTGGACCTCCTATTTTCAGACCAAATTTTGATGATCTGAACCGTTCATTATGTTTAAAACATGTTTTTAAGAGTACCTGTAAGAAATCGGCTCAAAATAATATCGAGAAGAGGTTGATCTAAACAGTTTTTGATAAATGCTGACAGGAACAGTTTTATGAAAAATTGAATGGATCAAGTCTTTCCGGATATTATTTTGAGCCGATTTCTTACGGGTACCCTTAAAAACACGTTTTAAACACATTGAACGGTTCAGATCATCGTATTTGATCAAGAAATAGGAGGTCCTCACCGTAGCAAAATAAGTCCCCTTCCAATGAGGGATCCTTTATTTTGCTACGTGTGCACCTCCTATTTTCTGACCAAATTTTGATGATCTGAACCGTTCATTATGTTTAAAACATGTTTTTAAGTGTACCTGCAAGAATCGGCTCAAAATAATATCGAGAAGAGTTTGATCTAAACAGTTTTTGATAAATGCTGACAGGAACAGTTTTATGAAAAATTGAATGGATCAAGTCTTTCCGGATATTATTTTTAGCCGATTTCTTACGGGTAACCTTAAAAACACGTTTTAAACACATTGAACAGTTCAGATCATCGTAATTTGATCAAGAAATAGGAGGTCCACACCGTAGCAAAATAAGTCCCCTTCTAATGAGAGATCCTTTATTTTGCTACGGTGTGGACCTCCTATTTTCTGACCAAATTTTGATGATCTGAACCGTTGATTATGTTTAAAACGTGTTTTTAAGGGTACATGCAAGAAATCGGCTCAAAATAATATCGAGAAGAGCTTGATCTAAACAGTTTTTTATAAATGCGGACAAGAACAGTTTTATGAAAAATTTAATGGATCAAGTCTTTCCGGATATTATTTTGAGCCGATTTCTTACGGGTACCCTTAAAAACACGTTTTAAACACATTGAACGGTTCAGATCATCGTAATTTGATCAAGAAATAGGAGGTTCACACCGTAGCAAAATAAGTCACCTTCCAATGAGGGATCCTTTATTTTGCTACGGTGTGGACCTCCTATTTTCAGACCAAATTTTGATGATCTGAACCGTTCATTATGTTTAAAACATGTTTTTAAGGGTACCTGTAAGAAATCGGCTCAAAATAATATCGAGAAGAGGTTGATCTAAACAGTTTTTGATAAATGCTGACAGGAACAGTTTTATGAAAAATTGAATGGATCAAGTCTTTCCGGATATTATTTTGAGCCGATTTCTTACGGGTACCCTTAAAAACACGTTTTAAACACATTGAACGGTTCAGATCATCGTAATTTGATCAAGAAATAGGAGGTCCTCACCGTAGCAAAATAAGTCCCCTTCCAATGAGGGATCCTTTATTTTGCTACGGTGTGCACCTCCTATTTTCTGACCAAATTTTGATGATCTGAACCGTTCATTATGTTTAAAACATGTTTTTAAGTGTACCTGCAAGAAATCGGCTCAAAATAATATCGAGAAGAGTTTGATCTAAACAGTTTTTGATAAATGCTGACAGGAACAGTTTTATGAAAAATTGAATGGATCAAGTCTTTCCGGATATTATTTTTAGCCGATTTCTTACGGGTAACCTTAAAAACACGTTTTAAACACATTGAACAGTTCAGATCATCGTAATTTGATCAAGAAATAGGAGGTCCACACCGTAGCAAAATAAGTCCCCTTCTAATGAGAGATCCTTTATTTTGCTACGGTGTGGACCTCCTATTTTCTGACCAAATTTTGATGATCTGAACCGTTGATTATGTTTAAAACGTGTTTTTAAGGGTACATGCAAGAAATCGGCTCAAAATAATATCGAGAAGAGGTTGATCTAAACAGTTTTTGATAAATGCTGACAAGAACAGTTTTATGAAAAATTGAATGGATCAAGTCTTTCCGGATATTATTTTGAGCCGATTTCTTACGGGTACCCTTAAAAACACGTTTTAAACACATTGAACAGTTCAGATCATCGTAATTTGATCAAGAAAATAGGAGGTCCACACCGTAGCAAAATAAGTCCCCTTCTAATGAGAGATCCTTTATTTTGCTACGGTGTGGACCTCCTATTTTCTGACCAAATTTTGATGATCTGAACCGTTGATTATGTTTAAAACGTGTTTTTAAGGGTACATGCAAGAAATCGGCTCAAAATAATATCGAGAAGAGCTTGATCTAAACAGTTTTTTATAAATGCGGACAAGAACAGTTTTATGAAAAATTTAATGGATCAAGTCTTTCCGGATATTATTTTGAGCCGATTTCTTACGGGTACCCTTAAAAACACGTTTTAAACACATTGAACGGTTCAGATCATCGTAATTTGATCAAGAAATAGGAGGTTCACACCGTAGCAAAATAAGTCACCTTCCAATGAGGGATCCTTTATTTTGCTACGGTGTGGACCTCCTATTTTCAGACCAAATTTTGATGATCTGAACCGTTCATTATGTTTAAAACATGTTTTTAAGGGTACCTGTAAGAAATCGGCTCAAAATAATATCGAGAAGAGCTTGATCTAAACAGTTTTTGATAAATGCTGACAGGAACAGTTTTATGAAAAATTGAATGGATCAAGTCTTTCCGGATATTATTTTGAGCCGATTTCTTACGGGTACCCTTAAAAACACGTTTTAAACACATTGAACGGTTCAGATCATCATAATTTGATCAAGAAATAGGAGGTCCTCACCGTAGCAAAATAAGTCCCCTTCCAATGAGGGATCCTTTATTTTGCTACGGTGTGCACCTCCTATTTTCTGACCAAATTTTGATGATCTGAACCGTTCATTATGTTTAAAACATGTTTTTAAGGGGACCTGCAAGAAATCGGCTCAAAGTAATATCGAGAAGAGTTTGATCTAAACAGTTTTTGATAAATGCTGACAGGAACAGTTTTATTAAAAATTGAATGGATCAAGTCTTTCCGGATATTATTTTGAGCCGATTTCTTACGGGTACCCTTAAAAACACGTTTTAAACACATTGAACGGTTCAGATCATCGTAATTTGATCAAGAAATAGGAGGTCCACACCGTAGCAAAATAAGTCCCCTTCTAATGAGAGATCCTTTATTTTGCTACGGTGTGAACCTCCTATTTTCAGACCAAATTTTGATGATCTGAACCGTTCAATGTGTTTTAAAACGTGTTTTTAAGGGTACCCGTAAGAAATCGGCTCAAAATAATATCGAGAAGAGCTTGATCTAAACAGTTTTTGATAAATGCTGACAGGAACAGTTTTATGAAAAATTGAATGGATCAAGTCTTTCCGGATATTATTTAGAGCCGATTTGTTACGGGTACCCTTAAGAACACGTTTTAAACACATTGAACGGTTCAGATCATCGTAATTTGATCTAGAAATAGGAGGTCCTCACCGTAGCAAAATAAGTCCCCTTCCAATGAGGGATCCTTTATTTTGCTACGGTGTGCACCTCCTATTTTCTGACCAAATTTTGATGATCTGAACCGTTCATTATGTTTAAAACATGTTTTTAAGGGTACCTGCAAGAATCGGCTCAAAATAATATCGAGAAGAGTTTGATCTAAACAGTTTTTGATAAATGCTGACAGGAACAGTTTTATGAAAAATTAAATGGATCAAGTCTTTCCGGATATTATTTAGAGCCGATTTCTTACGGGTACCCTTAAGAACACGTTTTAAACACATTGAACGGTTCAGATCATCGTAATTTGATCCAGAAATAGGAGGTCCTCACCGTAGCAAAATAAGTCCCCTTCCAATGAGGGATCCTTTATTTTGCTACGGTGTGCACCTCCTATTTTCTGACCAAATTTTGATGATCTGAACCGTTCATTATGTTTAAAACATGTTTTTAAGGGTACCTGCAAGAATCGGCTCAAAATAATATCGAGAAGAGTTTGATCTAAACAGTTTTTGATAAATGCTGACAGGAACAGTTTTATGAAAAATTGAATGGATCAAGTCTTTCCGGATATTATTTTGAGCCGATTTCTTACGGGTACCCTTAAAAACACGTTTTAAACACATTGAACGGTTCAGATCATCGTAATTTGAGCAAGAAATAGGAGGTACACACCGTAGCAAAATAAGTCCCCTTCCAATGAGGGATCCTTTATTTTGCTACGGTGTGGACCTCCTATTTTCTGAACAAATTTTGATGATCTGAACCGTTCATTATGTTTAAAACATGTTTTTAAGGGTACCTGCAAGAAATCGGCTCAAAATAATATCGAGAAGAGCTTGATCTAAACTGTTTTTGATAAATGCTGACAGGAACAGTTTTATGAAAAATTGAATGGATCAAGTCTTTCCGGATATTATTTTGAGCCGATTTCTTACGGGTACCCTTAAAAACACATTTTAAACACATTGAATGGTTCAGATCATCGTAATTTGATCAAGAAATAGGAGGTTCACACCGTAGCGAAATAAGTCCCCTTCCAATGAGGGATCCTTTATTTTGCTACGGTGTGGACCTCCTATTTTCTGACCAAATTTTGATGATCTGAACTATTCATTATGATTAAAACATGTGTTTTAAGGGTACCTGCAAGAAATCGGCTCAAAATAATATCGAGAAGAGCTTGATCTAAACAGTTTTTGATAAATGCTAACAGGAACAGTTTTATGAAAAATTGAATGGATCAAGTCTTTCCGAATATTATTTTGAACCGATTTCTTACGGGTACCCTTAAAAACACGTTTTAAACACATTGAACGGTTCAGATCATCGTAATTTGATCAAGAAATAGGAGGTTCACACCGTAGCAAAATAAGTCCCCTTCCAATGAGGGATCCTTTATTTTGGTACGGTGTGGGCCTCCTATTTTCAGACCAAATTTTGATGATCTGAACCGTTCATTATGTTTAAAACATGTTTTTAAGGGTACCTGTAAGAAATCGGCTCAAAATAATATCGAGAAGAGCTTGATCTAAACAGTTTTTGATAAATGCTGACAAAAACAGTTTTATGAAAAATTTAATGGATCAAGTCTTTCCGGATATTATTTTGAGCCGATTTCTTACGGGTACCCTTAAAAACACGTTTTAAACACATTGAACGGTTCAGATCATCGTAATTTGATCAAGAAATAGGAGGTTCACACCGTAGCAAAATAAGTCCCCTTCCAATGAGGGATCCTTTATTTTGCTACGGTGTGGACCTCCTATTTTCAGACCAAATTTTGATGATCTGAACCGTTCATTATGTTTAAAACATGTTTTTAAGGGTACCTGTAAGAAATCGGCTCAAAATAATATCGAGAAGAGGTTGATCTAAACAGTTTTTGATAAATGCTGACAGGAACAGTTTTATGAAAAATTGAATGGATCAAGTCTTTCCGGATATTATTTTGAGCCGATTTCTTACGGGTACCCTTAAAAACACGTTTTAAACACATTGAACGGTTCAGATCATCGTAATTTGATCAAGAAATAGGAGGTCCTCACCGTAGCAAAATAAGTCCCCTTCCAATGAGGGATCCTTTATTTTGCTACGGTGTGCACCTCCTATTTTCTGACCAAATTTTGATGATCTGAACCGTTCATTATGTTTAAAACATGTTTTTAAGTGTACCTGCAAGAAATCGGCTCAAAATAATATCGAGAAGAGTTTGATCTAAACAGTTTTTGATAAATGCTGACAGGAACAGTTTTATGAAAAATTGAATGGATCAAGTCTTTCCGGATATTATTTTGAGCCGATTTCTTACGGGTACCCTTAAAAACACGTTTTAAACACATTGAACGGTTCAGATCATCGTAATTTGATCAAGAAATAGGAGGTTCACACCGTAGCAAAATAAGTCACCTTCCAATGAGGGATCCTTTATTTTGCTACGGTGTGGACCTCCTATTTTCAGACCAAATTTTGATGATCTGAACCGTTCATTATGTTTAAAACATGTTTTTAAGGGTACCTGTAAGAAATCGGCTCAAAATAATATCGAGAAGAGGTTGATCTAAACAGTTTTTGATAAATGCTGACAGGAACAGTTTTATGAAAAATTGAATGGATCAAGTCTTTCCGGATATTATTTTGAGCCGATTTCTTACGGGTACCCTTAAAAACACGTTTTAAACACATTGAACGGTTCAGATCATCGTAATTTGATCAAGAAATAGGATGTTCACACCGTAGCAAAATAAGTCCCCTTCCAATGAGGGATCCTTTATTTTGCTACGGTGTGGACCTCCTATTTTCAGACCAAATTTTGATGATCTGAACCGTTCATTATGTTTAAAACATGTTTTTAAGGGTACCTGCAAGAATCGGCTCAAAATAATATCGAGAAGAGTTTGATCTAAACAGTTTTTGATAAATGCTGACAGGAACAGTTTTATGAAAAATTCAATGGATCAAGTCTTTCCGGATATTATTTTGAGCCGATTTCTTACGGGTACCCTTAAAAACACGTTTTAAACACATTGAACGGTTCAGATCATCGTAATTTGAGCAAGAAATAGGAGGTACACACCGTAGCAAAATAAGTCCCCTTCCAATGAGGGATCCTTTATTTTGCTACGGTGTGGACCTCCTATTTTCTGACCAAATTTTGATGATCTGAACCGTTCATTATGTTTAAAACATGTTTTTAAGGGTACCTGCAAGAAATCGGCTCAAAATAATATCGAGAAGAGTTTGATCTAAACAGTTTTTGATAAATGCTGACAGGAACAGTTTTATGAAAAATTGAATGGATCAAGTTTTTCCGGATATTATTTTGAGCCGATTTCTTACGGGTACCCTTAAAAACACGTTTTAAACACATTGAACGGTTCAGATCATCGTAATTTGATCAAGAAATAGGAGGTCCACACCGTAGCAAAATAAGTCCCCTTCTAATGAGAGATCCTTTATTTTGCTACGGTGTGGACCTCTTATTTTCTGACCAAATTTTGATGATCTGAACCGTTGATTATGTTTAAAACGTGTTTTTATGGGTACATGCAAGAAATCGGCTCAAAATAATATCGAGAAGAGGTTGATCTAAACAGTTTTTGATAAATGCTGACAGGAACAGTTTTATGAAAAATTGAATGGATCAAGTCTTTCCGGATATTATTTTGAGCCGATTTCTTACGGGTACCCTTAAAAACACGTTTTAAACACATTGAACGGTTCAGATCATCGTAATTTGATCAAGAAATAGGAGGTCCTCACCGTAGCAAAATAAGTCCCCTTCCAATGAGGGATCCTTTATTTTGCTACGGTGTGAACCTCCTATTTTCAGACCAAATTTTGATGATCTGTACCGTTCAATGTGTTTAAAACGTGTTTTTAAGGGTACCCGTAAGAAATCGGCTCAAAATAATATCGAGAAGAGCTTGATCTAAACAGTTTTTGATAAATGCTGACAGGAACAGTTTTATGAAAAATTGAATGGATCAAGTCTTTCCGGATATTATTTTGAGCCGATTTCTTACGGGTACCCTTAAGAACACGTTTTAAACACATTGAACGGTTCAGATCATCGTAATTTGATCCAGAAATAGGAGGTCCTCACCGTAGCAAAATAAGTCCCCTTCCAATGAGGGATCCTTTATTTTGCTACGGTGTGCACCTCCTATTTTCTGACCAAATTTTGATGATCTGAACCGTTCATTATGTTTAAAACATGTTTTTAAGGGTACCTGCAAGAATCGGCTCAAAATAATATCGAGAAGAGTTTGATCTAAACAGTTTTTGATAAATGCTGACAGGAACAGTTTTATGAAAAATTGAATGGATCAAGTCTTTCCGGATATTATTTTGAGCCGATTTCTTACGGGTACCCTTAAAAACACGTTTTAAAACACATTGAACGGTTCAGATCATCGTAATTTGAGCAAGAAATAGGAGGTACACACCGTAGCAAAATAAGTCCCCTTCCAATGAGGGATCCTTTATTTTGCTACGGTGTGGACCTCCTATTTTCTGAACAAATTTTGATGATCTGAACCGTTCATTATGTTTAAAACATGTTTTTAAGGGTACATGCAAGAAATCGGCTCAAAATAATATCGAGAAGAGCTTGATCTAAACTGTTTTTGATAAATGCTGACAGGAACAGTTTTATGAAAAATTCAATGGATCAAGTCTTTCCGGATATTATTTTGAGCCGATTTCTTACGGGTACCCTTAAAAACACATTTTAAACACATTGAATGGTTCAGATCATCGTAATTTGATCAAGAAATAGGAGGTTCACACCGTAGCGAAATAAGTCCCCTTCCAATGAGGGATCCTTTATTTTGCTACGGTGTGGACCTCCTATTTTCTGACCAAATTTTGATGATCTGAACTATTCATTATGATTAAAACATGTGTTTTAAGGGTACCTGCAAGAAATCGGCTCAAAATAATATCGAGAAGAGCTTGATCTAAACAGTTTTTGATAAATGCTGACAGGAACAGTTTTATGAAAAATTGAATGGATCAAGTCTTTCCGGATATTATTTTGAGCCGATTTCTTACGGGTACCCTTAAAAACACGTTTTAAACACATTGAACGGTTCAGATCATCGTAATTTGATCAAGAAATAGGAGGTTCACACCGTAGCAAAATAAGTCCCCTTCCAATGAGGGATCCTTTATTTTGGTACGGTGTGGGCCTCCTATTTTCAGACCAAATTTTGATGATCTGAACCGTTCATTATGTTTAAAACATGTTTTTAAGGGTACCTGTAAGAAATCGGCTCAAAATAATATCGAGAAGAGCTTGATCTAAACAGTTTTTGATAAATGCTGACAAGAACAGTTTTATGAAAAATTTAATGGATCAAGTCTTTCCGGATATTATTTTGAGCCGATTTCTTACGGGTACCCTTAAAAACACGTTTTAAACACATTGAACGGTTCAGATCATCGTAATTTGATCAAGAAATAGGAGGTTCACACCGTAGCAAAATAAGTCCCCTTCCAATGAGGGATCCTTTATTTTGCTACGGTGTGGACCTCCTATTTTCAGACCAAATTTTGATGATCTGAACCGTTCATTATGTTTAAAACATGTTTTTAAGGGTACCTGTAAGAAATCGGCTCAAAATAATATCGAGAAGAGGTTGATCTAAACAGTTTTTGATAAATGCTGACAGGATTAGTTTTATGAAAAATTGAATGGATCAAGTCTTTCCGGATATTGTTTTGAGCCGATTTCTTACGGGTACCCTTAAAAACACGTTTTAAACACATTGAACGGTTCAGATCATCGTAATTTGATCAAGAAATAGGAGGTCCTCACCGTAGCAAAATAAGTCCCCTTCCAATGAGGGATCCTTTATTTTGCTACGGTGTGCACCTCCTATTTTCTGACCAAATTTTGATGATCTGAACCGTTCATTATGTTTAAAACATGTTTTGAAGTGTACCTGCAAGAAATCGGCTCAAAATAATATCGAGAAGAGTTTGATCTAAACAGTTTTTGATAAATGCTGACAGGAACAGTTTTATGAAAAATTGAATGGATCAAGTCTTTCCGGATATTATTTTGAGCCGATTTCTTACGGGTACCCTTAAAAACACGTTTTAAACACATTGAACAGTTCAGATCATCGTAATTTGATCAAGAAATAGGAGGTCCACACCGTAGCAAAATAAGTCCCCTTCTAATGAGAGATCCTTTATTTTGCTACGGTGTGGACCTCCTATTTTCTGACCAAATTTTGATGATCTGAACCGTTGATTATGTTTAAAACGTGTTTTTAAGGGTACATGCAAGAAATCGGCTCAAAATAATATAGAGAAGAGCTTGATCTAAACAGTTTTTTATAAATGCGGACAAGAACAGTTTTATGAAAAATTTAATGGATCAAGTCTTTCCGGATATTATTTTGAGCCGATTTCTTACGGGTACCCTTAAAAACACGTTTTAAACACATTGAACGGTTCAGATCATCGTAATTTGATCAAGAAATAGGAGGTTCACACCGTAGCAAAATAAGTCACCTTCCAATGAGGGATCCTTTATTTTGCTACGGTGTGGACCTCCTATTTTCAGACCAAATTTTGATGATCTGAACCGTTCATTATGTTTAAAACATGTTTTTAAGGGTACCTGTAAGAAATCGGCTCAAAATAATATCGAGAAGAGCTTGATCTAAACAGTTTTTGATAAATGCTGACAGGAACAGTTTTATGACAAACTGAATGGATCAAGTCTTTCCGGATATTATTTTGAGCCGATTTCTTACGGGTACCCTTAAAAACACGTTTTAAACACATTGAACGGTTCAGATCATCATAATTTGATCAAGAAATAGGAGGTCCTCACCGTAGCAAAATAAGTCCCCTTCCAATGAGGGATCCTTTATTTTGCTACGGTGTGCACCTCCTATTTTCTGACCAAATTTTGATGATCTGAACCGTTCATTATGTTCAAAACATGTTTTTAAGGGTACCTGCAAGAAATCGGCTCAAAATAATATCGAGAAGAGTTTGATCTAAACAGTTTTTGATAAATGCTGACAGGAACAGTTTTATTAAAAATTGAATGGATCAAGTCTTTCCGGATATTATTTTGAGCCGATTTCTTAGGGGTACCCTTAAAAACACGTTTTAAACACATTGAACGGTTCAGATCATCGTAATTTGATCAAGAAATAGGAGGTCCACACCGTAGCAAAATATGTCCCCTTCTAATGAGAGATCCTTTATTTTGCTACGGTGTGAACCTCCTATTTTCAGACCAAATTTTGATGATCTGAACCGTTCAATGTGTTTAAAACGTGTTTTTAAGGGTACCCGTAAGAAATCGGCTCAAAATAATATCGAGAAGAGCTTGATCTAAACAGTTTTTGATAAATGCTGACAGGAACAGTTTTATGAAAAATTGAATGGATCAAGTCTTTCCGGATATTATTTAGAGCCGATTTCTTACGGGTACCCTTAAGAACACGTTTTAAACACATTGAACGGTTCAGATCATCGTAATTTGATCCAAAAATAGGAGGTCCTCACCGTAGCAAAATAAGTCCCCTTCCAATGAGGGATCCTTTATTTTGCTACGGTGTGGACCTCCTATTTTCAGACCAAATTTTGATGATCTGAACCGTTCATTATGTTTAAAACATGTTTTTAAGGGTACCTGCAAGAATCGGCTCAAAATAATATCGAGAAGAGTTTGATCTAAACAGTTTTTGATAAATGCTGACAGGAACAGTTTTATGAAAAATTCAATGGATCAAGTCTTTCCGGATATTATTTTGAGCCGATTTCTTACGGGTACCCTTAAAAACACGTTTTAAACACATTGAACGGTTCAGATCATCGTAATTTGAGCAAGAAATAGGAGGTACACACCGTAGCAAAATAAGTCCCCTTCCAATGAGGGATCCTTTATTTTGCTACGGTGTGGACCTCCTATTTTGTGAACAAATTTTGATGATCTGAACCGTTCATTATGTTTAAAACATGTTTTTAAGGGTACCTGCAAGAAATCGGCTCAAAATAATATCGAGAAGAGCTTGATCTAAACTGTTTTTGATAAATGCTGACAGGAACAGTTTTATGAAAAATTGAATGGATCAAGTCTTTCCGGATATTATTTTGAGCCGATTTCTTACGGGTACCCTTAAAAACACATTTTAAACACATTGAATGGTTCAGATCATCGTAATTTGATCAAGAAATAGGAGGTTCACACCGTAGCGAAATAAGTCCCCTTCCAATGAGGGATCCTTTATTTTGCTACGGTGTGGACCTCCTATTTTCTGACCAAATTTTGATGATCTGAACTATTCATTATGATTAAAACATGTGTTTTAAGGGTACCTGCAAGAAATCGGCTCAAAATAATATCGAGAAGAGCTTGATCTAAACAGTTTTTGATAAATGCTGACAGGAACAGGTTTATGAAAAATTGAATGGATCAAGTCTTTCCGAATATTATTTTGAGCCGATTTCTTACGGGTACCCTTAAAAACACGTTTTAAACACATTGAACGGTTCAGATCATCGTAATTTGATCAAGAAATAGGAGGTTCACACCGTAGCAAAATAAGTCCCCTTCCAATGAGGGATCCTTTATTTTGGTACGGTGTGGGCCTCCTATTTTCAGACCAAATTTTGATGATCTGAACCGTTCATTATGTTTAAAACATGTTTTTAAGGGTACCTGTAAGAAATCGGCTCAAAATAATATCGAGAAGAGCTTGATCTAAACAGTTTTTGATAAATGCTGACAAAAACAGTTTTATGAAAAATTTAATGGATCAAGTCTTTCCGGATATTATTTTGAGCCGATTTCTTACGGGTACCCTTAAAAACACGTTTTAAACACATTGAACGGTTCAGATCATCGTAATTTGATCAAGAAATAGGAGGTTCACACCGTAGCAAAATAAGTCCCCTTCCAATGAGGGATCCTTTATTTTGCTACGGTGTGGACCTCCTATTTTCAGACCAAATTTTGATGATCTGAACCGTTCATTATGTTTAAAACATGTTTTTAAGGGTACCTGTAAGAAATCGGCTCAAAATAATATCGAGAAGAGGTTGATCTAAACAGTTTTTGATAAATGCTGACAGGAACAGTTTTATGAAAAATTGAATGGATCAAGTCTTTCCGGATATTATTTTGAGCCGATTTCTTACGGGTACCCTTAAAAACACGTTTTAAACACATTGAACGGTTCAGATCATCGTAATTTGATCAAGAAATAGGAGGTCCTCACCGTAGCAAAATAAGTCCCCTTCCAATGAGGGATCCTTTATTTTGCTACGGTGTGCACCTCCTATTTTCTGACCAAATTTTGATGATCTGAACCGTTCATTATGTTTAAAACATGTTTTTAAGTGTACCTGCAAGAAATCGGCTCAAAATAATATCGAGAAGAGTTTGATCTAAACAGTTTTTGATAAATGCTGACAGGAACAGTTTTATGAAAAATTGAATGGATCAAGTCTTTCCGGATATTATTTTGAGCCGATTTCTTACGGGTACCCTTAAAAACACGTTTTAAACACATTGAACAGTTCAGATCATCGTAATTTGATCAAGAAATAGGAGGTCCACACCGTAGCAAAATAAGTCCCCTTCTAATGAGAGATCCTTTATTTTGCTACGGTGTGGACCTCCTATTTTCTGACCAAATTTTGATGATCTGAACCGTTGATTATGTTTAAAACGTGTTTTTAAGGGTACATGCAAGAAATCGGCTCAAAATAATATCGAGAAGAGCTTGATCTAAACAGTTTTTGATAAATGCTGACAAGAACAGTTTTATGAAAAATTGAATGGATCAAGTCTTTCCGGATATTATTTTGAGCCGATTTCTTACGGGTACCCTTAAAAACACGTTTTAAACACATTGAACGGTTCAGATCATCGTAATTTGATCAAGAAATAGGAGGTTCACACCGTAGCAAAATAAGTCCCCTTCCAATGAGGGATCCTTTATTTTGCTACGGTGTGGACCTCCTATTTTCAGACCAAATTTTGATGATCTGAACCGTTCATTATGTTTAAAACATGTTTTTAAGGGTACCTGTAAGAAATCGGCTCAAAATAATATCGAGAAGAGCTTGATCTAAACAGTTTTTGATAAATGCTGACAGGAACAGTTTTATGAAAAATTGAATGGATCAAGTCTTTCCGGATATTATTTTGAGCCGATTTCTTACGGGTAGCCTTAAAAACACGTTTTAAACACATTGAACGGTTCAGATCATCGTAATTTGATCAAGAAATAGGAGGTCCTCACCGTAGCAAAATAAGTCCCCTTCCAATGAGGGATCCTTTATTTTGCTACGGTGTGCACCTCCTATTTTCTGACCAAATTTTGATGATCTGAACCGTTCATTATGTTTAAAACATGTTTTTAAGGGTACCTGCAAGAAATCGGCTCAAAATAATATCGAGAAGAGTTTGATCTAAACAGTTTTTGATAAATGCTGACAGGAACAGTTTTATGAAAAATTGAATGGATCAAGTTTTTCCGGATATTATTTTGAGCCGATTTCTTACGGGTACCCTTAAAAACACGTTTTAAACACATTGAACGGTTCAGATCATCGTAATTTGATCAAGAAATAGGAGGTCCACACCGTAGCAAAATAAGTCCCCTTCTAATGAGAGATCCTTTATTTTGCTACGGTGTGGACCTCATATTTTCTGACCAAATTTTGATGATCTGAACCGTTGATTATGTTTAAAACGTGTTTTTAAGGGTACATGCAAGAAATCGGCTCAAAATAATATCGAGAAGAGGTTGATCTAAACAGTTTTTGATAAATGCTGACAGGAACAGTTTTATGAAAAATTGAATGGATCAAGTCTTTCCGGATATTATTTTGAGCCGATTTCTTACGGGTACCCTTAAAAACACGTTTTAAACACATTGAACGGTTCAGATCATCGTAATTTGATCAAGAAATAGGAGGTCCTCACCGTAGCAAAATAAGTCCCCTTCCAATGAGGGATCCTTTATTTTGCTACGGTGTGCACCTCCTATTTTCTGACCAAATTTTGATGATCTGAACCGTTCATTATGTTTAAAACATGTTTTTAAGTGTACCTGCAAGAAATCGGCTCAAAATAATATCGAGAAGAGTTTGATCTAAACAGTTTTTGATGAATGCTGACAGGAACAGTTTTATGAAAAATTGAATGGATCAAGTCTTTCCGGATATTATTTTGAGCCGATTTCTTACGGGTACCCTTAAAAACACGTTTTAAACACATTGAACAGTTCAGATCATCGTAATTTGATCAAGAAATAGGAGGTCCACACCGTAGCAAAATAAGTCCCCTTCTAATGAGAGATCCTTTATTTTGCTACGGTGTGGACCTCCTATTTTCTGACCAAATTTTGATGATCTGAACCGTTGATTATGTTTAAAACGTGTTTTTAAGGGTACATGCAAGAAATCGGCTCAAAATAATATCGAGAAGAGCTTGATCTAAACAGTTTTTGATAAATGCTGACAAGAACAGTTTTATGAAAAATTGAATGGATCAAGTCTTTCCGGATATTATTTTGAGCCGATTTCTTACGGGTACCCTTAAAAACACGTTTTAAACACATTGAACGGTTCAGATCATCGTAATTTGATCAAGAAATAGGAGGTTCACACCGTAGCAAAATAAGTCCCCTTCCAATGAGGGATCCTTTATTTTGCTACGGTGTGGACCTCCTATTTTCAGACCAAATTTTGATGATCTGAACCGTTCATTATGTTTAAAACATGTTTTTAAGGGTACCTGTAAGAAATCGGCTCAAAATAATATCGAGAAGAGCTTGATCTAAACAGTTTTTGATAAATGCTTACAGGAACAGTTTTATGAAAAATTGAATGGATCAAGTCTTTCCGGATATTATTTTGAGCCGATTTCTTACGGGTAGCCTTAAAAACACGTTTTAAACACATTGAACGGTTCAGATCATCGTAATTTGATCAAGAAATAGGAGGTCCTCACCGTAGCAAAATAAGTCCCCTTCCAATGAGGGATCCTTTATTTTGCTACGGTGTGCACCTCCTATTTTCTGACCAAATTTTGATGATCTGAACCGTTCATTATGTTTAAAACATGTTTTTAAGGGTACCTGCAAGAAATCGGCTCAAAATAATATCGAGAAGAGTTTGATCTAAACAGTTTTTGATAAATGCTGACAGGAACAGTTTTATTAAAAATTGAATGGATCAAGTCTTTCCGGATATTATTTTGAGCCGATTTCTTACGGGTACCCTTAAAAACACGTTTTAAACACATTGAACGGTTCAGATCATCGTAATTTGATCAAGAAATAGGAGGTCCACACCGTAGCAAAATAAGTCCCCTTCTAATGATAGATCCTTTATTTTGCTACGGTGTGGACCTCCTATTTTCTGACCAAATTTTGATGATCTGAACCGTTGATTATGTTTAAAACGTGTTTTTAAGGGTACATGCAAGAAATCGGCTCAAAATAATATCGAGAAGAGCTTGATCTAAACAGTTTTTGATAAATGCTGACAAGAACAGTTTTATGAAAAATTGAATGGATCAAGTCTTTCCGGATATTATTTTGAGCCGATTTTCTACGGGTACCCTTAAAAAAACGTTTTAAACACATTGAACGGTTCAGATCATCTTAATTTAATCAAGAAATAGGAGGTTCACACCGTAGCAAAATAAGTCCCCTTCCAATGAGGGATCCTTTATTTTGCTACGGTGTGGACCTCCTATTTTCAGACCAAATTTTGATGATCTGAACCGTTCATTATGTTTAAAACATGTTTTTAAGGGTACCTGCAAGAGATCGGCTCAAAATAATATCGAGAAGAGTTTGATCTAAACAGTTTTTGATAAATGCTGACAGGAACAGTTTTATGAAAAATTGAATGGATCAAGTTTTTCCGGATATTATTTTGAGCCGATTTCTTACGGGTACCCTTAAAAACACGTTTTAAACACATTGAACGGTTCAGATCATCGTAATTTGATCAAGAAATAGGAGGTTCACACCGTAGCAAAATAAGTCCCCTTCCAATGAGGGATCCTTTATTTTGCTACGGTGTGAACCTCCTATTTTCTGACCAAATTTTGATGATCTGAACCGTTCATTATGTTTAAAACATGTTTTTAAGGGTACGTGCAAGAAATCGGCTCAAAATAATATCGAGAAGAGCTTGATCTAAACAGTTTTTGATAAATGCTGACAGGAACAGTTTTATGAAAAATTGAATGGATCAAGTCTTTCCGGATATTATTTTGAGCCGATTTCTTACGGGTACCCTTAAAAACACGTTTTAAACACATTGAACGGTTCAGATCATCGTAATTTGATCAAGAAATAGGAGGTCCACACCGTAGCAAAATAAGTCCCCTTCCAATTAGGGATCCTTTATTTTGCTACGGTGTGGACCTCCTATTTTCTGACCAAATTTTGATGATCTGAACCGTTCATTATGTTTAAAACATGTTTTTAAGGGTACGTGCAAGAAATCGGCTCAAAATAATATCGAGAAGAGCTTGATCTAAACAGTTTTTGATAAATGCTGACAGGAACAGTTTTATGAAAAATTGAATGGATCAAGTCTTTCCGGATATTATTTTGAGCCGATTTCTTACGGGTACCCTTCAAAACATGTTTTAAACACATTGAACGGTTCGGATCATCATAATTTGCTCAAGAAATAGGAGGTCCACACCGTAGCAAAATAAGTCTCCTTCCAATGAGGGATCATTTATTTTGCTACGGTGTGGACCTCCTATTTTCTGACCAAATTTTGATGATCTGAACCGTTCATTATGTTTAAAACATGTTTTTAAGGGTACCTGCAAGAAATCGGCTCAAAATAATATCGAGAAGAGTTTGATCTAAACAGTTTTGATAAATGCTGACAAGAACAGTTTTATGAAAAATTGAATGGATCAATTCTTTCCGGATATTATTTTAAGCCGATTTCTTATGGGTACCCTTAAAAACACGTTTTAAACACATTGAACGGTTCAGATCATCGTAATTTGATCAAGAAATAGGAGGTCCACACCGTAGCAAAATAAGTCCCCTTCCAATGAGGGATCCTTTATTTTGCTACGGTGTAGACCTCCTATTTACAGACCAAATTTTGATGATCTGAACCGTTCATTATGTTTAAACACATGTTTTTAAGGGTACCTGCAAGAAATCGGCTCAAAATAATATCGAGAAGAGGTTGATCTAAACAGTTTTTGATAAATGCTGACAGTAACAGTTTTATGAAAAATTGAATGGATCAAGTCTTTCCGGATATTATTTTGAGCCGATTTCTTACGGGTACCCTTAAAAACACGTTTTAAACACATTGAACGGTTCAGATCATCGTAATTTGATCAAGAAATAGGAGGTCCACACCGTAGCAAAATAAGTCCCCTTCCAATGAGGGATCCTTTATTTTGCTACGGTCTGGACCTCCTATTTTCAGACCAAATTTTGATGATCTGAACCGTTCATTATGTTTAAAACATATTTTTAAGGGTACCTGCAAGAAATCGGCTCAAAATAATATCGAGAAGAGCTTGACCTAAACAGTTTTTGATAAATGCTGACAGGAACAGTTTTATGAAAAATTTAATGGACCAAGTCTTTCCGGATATTATTTTGAGCCGATTTCTTACGGGTACACTAAAAAACACGTTTCAAACACATTGAATGGTTCAGATCATCGTAATTTGATCAAGAAATAGGAGGTCCACGTCGTAGCAAAATAAGTCCCCTTCCAATGAGAGATCCTTTATTTTGCTACGGTGTGGACCTCCTATTTTCTGACGAAATTTTGATGATCTGAACCGTTCATTGTGTTTGAAACATGTTTTTAAGGGTACCTGCAATAAATCGGCTCAAAATAATATCGAGAAGAGCTTGATCTAAACAGTTTATGATAAATGCTGACAGGAACAGTTTTATTAAAAATTGAATGGATCAAGTCTTTCCGGATATTATTTTGAGCCGATTTCTTACGGGTACCCTTAAAAACACGTTTTAAACACATTGAACGGTTCAGATCATCGTAATTTGATCAAGAAATAGGAGGTCCACACCGTAGCAAAATAAGTCTCCTTCCAATGAGGGATTCTTTATTTTGCTACGGTGTTGACCTCCTATTTTCTGACCAAATTTTGATGATCTGAACCGTTTATTATGTTTAAAACATGTTTTTAAGGGTACATGCAAGAAATTGGCTCAAAATAATATCGAGAAGAGCTTGATCTAAACAGTTTTTGATAAATGCTGACAGTAACAGTTTTATGAAAAATTGATTGGATCAAGTTTTTCCGGATATTATTTTGAGCCGATTTCTTACGGGTACCCTTCAAAACACGTTTTAAACACATTGAACGGTTCAGATCATCGTAATTTGATCAAGAAATATGAGGTCCACACCGAAGCAAAATAAGTCTCCTTCCAGTGAGGGATCCTTTATTTTGCTACGGTGTGGACCTCCTATTTTCTGACCAAATTTTGATGATCTGAACCGTTCATTATGTTTAAAACATGTTTTTAAGGGTACCTGCAAGAAATCGGCTCAAAATAATATCGAGAAGAGCTTGATCTAAACAGTTTTTGATAAATGCTGACAAGAACAGTTTTATGAAAAATTGAATGGATCAAGTCTTTCCGGATATTATTTTAAGCCGATTTCTTACGGCTACCCTTAAAAACACGTTTTAAATACATTGAACGGTTCAGATCATCGTAATTTGATCAAGAAATAGGAGGTTCACACCGTAGCAAAATAAGTCCCCTTCCAATGAGGGATCCTTTATTTTGCTACGGTGTAGACCTCCTATTTTCAGACCAAATTTTGATGATCTGAACCGTTCATTATGTTTAAAACATGTTTTTAAGGGTACCTACAAGAAATCGGCTCAAAATAATATCGAGAAGAGCTTGATCTGAACAGTTTTTGATAAATGCTGACAAGAACAGTTTTATGAAAAATTGAATGGATTAAGTCTTTCCGGATATTATTTTAAGCCGATTTCTTACGGGTACCCTTAAAAACACGTTTTAAACACATTGAACGGTTCAGATCATCGTAATTTGATCAAGAAATAGGAGGTTCACACCGTAACAAAATAAGTCCCCTTCCAATGAGGGGAGTGAGCTTCTTATAAGGGATCCCTTATTTTACTACGGTGTGGACCTCCTATTTCTTGATCAAATTATGATGATCTGAACCGTCCAATGCGTTTAAAACATGTTTTTAAGAATACTGGCAAGAAATCAGCTCAAAATAATATCCGAGAAGGCTTGATCAATTTAATTTTTTATAAAACATTTCTTGTCAGTATTTATCAAAAACTGTTTAGATCAAATCCATCTTAATATTTTTTTTAGACGATTTTTTTGCGGGTACCCTTAAAAACATATTTTAAACACATTGAACGGTTCCGATCATCAAAATTTGGTCAGAAAATAGGAGTTCCACAAAATTTGATCCATTTAATTTTTTATAAAAGTGTTCCTGTCAGTATTTTATCAAAAACTGTTTAGATCAAGTCTTTCTCGATATTATTTTCAGCCAATTTTTTGCGGGTACACTTAAAAACATATTTTAAACACATTGAACGGTTCAGATCATCAAAATTTGGTCAGAAAATAGGAGGTAGCACACTATAGCAAAACAAGGGATCCCTTATTAGAAGGGGACTGATATAGAGTGAGTTTCTAATAAGGGATCTCTTATTTTGCTACGTTGTGGACCTCCTATGATCTGAACCGTCCAATGTGTTTAAAATATGTTTTTAAGATAATCAGCAACAAATCGGCTCAAAACAATATCTGAAAAAGCTTGATCCAATTAATTCTTGATAAAACTGTTCATGTCAGTATTTTATCAAAAACTGTTTAGATCAAGTCTTTCTCGATATTATTTTCAGCCAAGGTTTTGCGGGTACCCTTAAAAACATATTTTAAACACATTGAACGGTTCAGATCATCAAAATTTGGTCAGAAAATAGGAGGTCCACACTGTAGCAAAACAAGGGATCCACATGTTTTTAATAGTACCAGCAAAAATCAGATCAAAACAATATCAAAAAAGGCTTGATCAATTTAATTTTTGATAAAACTTTTCCTGTCAGTATTTATCAAAAACTGTTTAGATCAAGTCCTCCTTCATATTTTTTTGAGCCGATTTCTTGCGTGTATCCATAAAAACATATTTTAAACACATTGAGCGGTTCCGATCATCAAAATTTTGTCTGAAAATAGGCGGTCCACACCGTAGCAAAATAAGAGATCCCTTATTAGAAGCTAGAGTGAGTTTCTAATAAGGGATCCCTTACTTTGTTAAGGCGTGGACCTCTTATTTCTTGATCAAATTAGGATGATCTCAACCGTCGAATGTTTTTAAAACATGTTTTTAAGGGTACCGGCAAGAAATCGGCTCAAAACGATATCTGAAATGGCTTGATCCATTTAATTTTTTATAAAACTGTTCCTGTGAGTATTTTATTAAAAACTGTTTAGATCAAGTCCTTCTTGATATTCTTTTGAGCCGATTTCTTACGGATACCCTTAAAAACATATTTTAAATACACTGAACGGTTCCGATCAACAAAATTTTGTCAGAAAATAGGAGGTCCACACCATACCAAATAAGGGTTCCCTTATTATAAGAGGACTAATTTAGAGTGAGCTTCTAATAAGGGATCCCTTTTTTTGCAACGGTGTGTACCTCCTATTTCTTGATCAAATTATGATGATTTGAACCGTCCAATATGATTAAAACATGTTTTTAAGAGTACCGGCAAGAAATCGGCTCAAAACAATATCTGAAAAGGCTTGATCAACTTAATTTTTTATAAAATTTTCCTGTCAGTATTTTATCAAAAACTGTTAAGATCAAGTCCTTCTTGATATTATTTTTAGCCGATTTCTTACGGGTACCCTTAAAAACATATTTTAAACACATTGAACGGTTTCGACCATCCAAATTTGGTCAGAAAATAGGAGGTCCACACCGTAGCAAAATATTGGATCCCTTATTAGAAGTCGACTTATATAGAGTAAGCTTCTAATAAGGGATCCCTTATTTTGCTACGGTGTGTACCTCCTATTTCTTGATCAAATTATGATGATCTGAACCGTCCAATGTTTTTAAAACATGTTTTTAAGAGTACCAGCAAGAAATCGGCTCAAAACAATATCTGAAGAGGCTTTGATCAATTTAATTTTTTATCAAACTGTTTCTGTCAGTATTTTATCAAAAATTGTTTAGATCAAGTCCTTCTTCATATTATTTTGAGCCGATTTTCTTACGGGTACCCTCAAAAACATATTGAACGGTTCCGATCATCAAAAATTTGGTCACAAAATAGGAGGTCCACAATGTAGCAAAATATGAGATCCCTTATTAGAAGGGACTAATATAAAGTGAGTTTCTAATAAAGGATCCGTTATTTTGCTACGTTGTGGACCTCCTATTTCTTGATCAAATTATGATGATCTGAACCGTCCAATGTGTTTACAACATCTTTTTAAGAATACCAGCAAAAAATCGGCTCAAAACAATATCTGAAAAGGCTTGATCAATTTAATTTTTTATAAAACTGTTTAGATGAAGTCCTCCTTGATATTATTTTGAAACGATTTGTTGAGCGTACCCATAAAAACATATTTTAAACACATTGAACGGTTCCGATCATCAAAATTTGGTCAGAAAATGGGAGGTACACACCGTAGTAAAATACGGGATGCCTTTTTAGAAGGGGACTAATATAGAGTGAGCGTCTAATAAGGGATCTCTTATTTTGCTACGGTGTGGACCTCCGATTTCTTGATCAAATTATGATGATCTGAACCGTCCAATGTGTTTACAACTTGTTTTTAAGAGTACCAGCAAGAAATCGGATCAAAATAACATCAGAAAAGGCATGATCAATTTAATTTTTTATAAAACTGTTCCTATCAGTATTTATCAAAAACTGTTTAGATCAAGTCCTTCCTGATATTATTTTGAGCCGATTTCTTGCGGGTATCCTTAAAAACATATTTTAAACACATTGAACGATTCCGATCATAAAAATTTGATCAGAAAATGGGAGGTCCACACCGTAGCAAAATAAGGGATACCTTATTAGAAGGGGACTATGATGATTTGAACCGTCCAGTGTCTTTAAAACATGTTTTTAAGAGTACCAGCAAGAAATCGGATCAAAACAATATCTGAAAAGGCTTGATCAATTTAATTTTTTATAAAACTGCTCGTGTTAGTATTTATCAAAAACTGTTTAGATCAAGTCCTCCTTGATATTATTTTGAGATGATTTCTTGCGGGTAGCCATAAAAATATATTTTAAACACATTGAACGGTTTCGATCATCAAAATTTGGTCAGAAAATAGGAGGTCCACACGGTAGCAAAATAAGGGATCCCTTATTAGAAGGGGACTAATATAGAGTGAGTTTCTAATAAGGGATCCCTTATTTTGGTACGGTGTGGAAATCCTATTTCTTGATCAAATTATGATGATCTGAACCGTCCAATGTTTTTAAAATATATTTTTAAGAGTACCGGCAAGAAATCAGGTCAAAACAATATCCGAAAACGTTTGATCAATTTAATTTTTTATAAAACATTTCCTGTCAGTTTTTATCACAAACTGTTTAGATCATGTCCTTCTTAATATTTTTTTAGCCGATTTTTTTGCGGGTACCCATAAAAACAAATTTTAAACACATTGAACGATTCCGATCATCAAAATTTGGTTATAAAATTAGAGGTCCACACCGTAGCAAAATAAGGGATCCCTTATTAGAAGGGGATTAATATAGAGTGAGCTTCTTATAAGGGATCCCTTATTTTGCGACGGTGTGGACCTCCTATTTCTTGATCAAATAATAATTATCTGAACCGTCCAATGCGTTTAAAACATGTTTTTAAGAGTACTGGTAAGAAATCAGCTCAAAATAATATCCGAGGAGGCTTAATCAATTTTATTTTTTATAAAACATTTCTTGTCAGTATTTATCAAAAACTGTTTAGAGCAAATCCTTCTTAATATTTTTTTGAGAGGATTTTTTTGCGGGTACCCTTAAAAACATATTTTAAACACATTGAACGGTTCCGATCATCAAAATTTGGTCAGAAAATAGGAGGTCCACACCGTAGCAAAATAAAGGATCCCTTATTAGAAGAGGACTAATATAGACTGAGTTTCTAATAAGGGATCCCTAATTTTTCTACGGTGTGGACCTCCTATTTATTGATCAAATTATGATGATCTGAATCGTCCAATGTGTTTAAAACATGTTTTTAAGAGTACCAGCATGAAATTGGATCAAAATAATATCTGAAAAGGCTTGATCAATTTATTTTTTTATAAAACGGTTCGTGTTAGTGTTTATCAAAAACTGTTTAGATCAAGTCCTCCTTGATATTATTTTGAGATGATTTCTTACGGATACCCATAAAAACATATTTTAAACACATTGAACTTTTTCGATCATCAAAATTTGGTCAGAAAATAGGAGGTCCACCCCGTAGCAAAATAAGGGATCCCTTTTTAGAAGAGGACTAATATAGACTGAGCTTCTAATAAGAGATCCCTAATTTTTCTACGGTGTGGACCTCCTATTTTTTGATCAAATTATGATGATCTGAACCGTCCAATATGTTTAAAACATGTTTTTAAGAGTTCCTGCAAAAAATCAGCTCAAAACAATATCTGAAAAGGCTTGATCAATTTAATTTTTTATAAAACTGTTCCTGTCAGTATTTATCAAAAACTGTTTAGATCAAGTCATTCTTGATATTATTTTGAGCCGATTTTTTGCGGGTACCCATAAAAACATATTTTAAGCATATTGAACGGTTCCGATTGTCAAAATTTGGTCAGAAAATAGGAGGTTCACACCGTAGCAAAATAAGGTATTCCTTACTAGAAGGGAATTAATATAGAGTGAGCTTCTAATAAGAAATTTCTTATTTTGCTACGGTGTGGACCTCCTATTTCTTGATCAAATTATGATTGGCTGAACCGTCCAGTGTGTTTAAAACATGTTTTTAAGAGTACCAGCAAGAAATCAGGTCAAAAGAATATCTGAAAAGTCTTGATTAATTTAATTTTTTATAAACTGTTTCTGTCAGTATTTTATCAAAAACTGTTTAGATCAAGTCCTTCTTGATATTATTTTGGAGCTGATTTCTTGCGGGTACCCTTAAAAATATATTTTAAACACATTGAACGGTTTCGATCATCAAAATTTGGTCAGAAAATAGGATTCCCACACCGTAGCAGAATAAGGGATCTCTTATTAGAAGGGGACTAATATAAAATGACCTTCTAATAAGGAATTTCTTAATTTGCTACGGTGTGGACCTCCTATTTGTTGATCAAATTATGATGATCTGAATCGTTCAGTGTGTTTAAAACATGTTTTTAAGAGTACCAGCAAGAAATCGAATCAAAACAAAATCTGAAAAAGACTTGATTAATCTAATTTTTTATAAAATAGTTTCTGTCAGTATTTTATCAAAAACTGTTTAGATCAAGTCCTCCTTGGTGTTATTGTTTAGACAAATTCTTGCACGTAGCCATAAAAATATATTTTAAACACATTGAACGGTTCCGATCATCAAAATTTGGTCAGAAAATAGGAGGTCCACACCGTAGCAAAATAAGGAATTCCTTATTAGAAGAGCACTAATATAGACTGAGCTTCTAATAAGGAATCTCTTATTTTGCTACGGTGTGGACCTCCTATTTCTTGATCAAATTATGATGATCTGAATCGTCCAATGTGTTTAAAACATGTTTTTAAGAGTACCTGGAAGAAATCGGCTCAAAATAATATCTGAAAAGGCTTGATCAATTTAATTTGTTATAAAACTGTTCCTGTAAGTATTTTATCAAATACTGTCTCGATCAAGTCCTTGTTCATATTAATTTTAGCGGATTTTTTGCGGGTACCCTTGAAAATATATTTTAAACAGATTGAACGGTTCCGATAATCAAAATTTGGTCAGAAAATAGGAAGTCCACACCGTAGCAAAATAAAGGATCCCTTATTAGTAGGGGACTAACATAGACTGAACTTCTAATAAGGGATCCCTTATTTTGCGACGGTGTGGACCTCCTATTTCTTGATCGAATTATGATGATCTAAACCGTCCAATGTGTTTGAAACTTGTTTTTAAGAGTACCAGCAAGAAATGAACTCCAAATAATATCTGAAAAGGCTTGATCAATTTAATTTTTAAAAAAAACTGTTCCTGTCAGTATTGACCAAAAACTGTTTAGATCAAGTCCTTATTGATATTATTTTGAGCCGATTTCCTCCGGGTACCCTTAAAAACATATTCTAAACACATTGAACTGTTTCGATCGTCAAAATTTGGTCAGGAAATATGAAGTCCACACTGTAGCAAAATAAGAAATCTCTTATTAGAAGGGGACTGATATAGACTGAGCTTCTAACAAGGAATTCCTTATTTTGCTACGGTGTGGACCTCCTATTTCTTGATCAAATTATGATGATCTGAACCGTCCAATGTGTTTAGAACATGTTTTTAAGAGTACCAGCAAGAAATTGGCTCAAAACAAGATCTGAAAAGGCTTGATCAATTTAATTTTTTATAAAACTGTTCCTGTCAGTATTTATCAAAAACTGTTTAGATCAAGGCTTTCTTGATATTATTTTGAGCCGATTTGTTGCGGGTACCCTTAAAAACATATTTTAAACACATTGAACAGTTCCGATCATCAAAATTTGGTCAGAAAATAGGAGGTATACACCGTAGCAAAATAAGGGATCACTTAGTAGAAGGGGACTAATATAGAGTGAGCTTCTAATAAGGGATCCCCTATTTTGTTACGGTGTGGACCTCCTATTTCTTAATCAAATTATGATGATCTGAACTGTCCAAAGTGTTTAAAACATGTTTTTAAGACTACCAGCGAGAAATCGGCTCAAAACAATATCTGGAAAGGCTCGATCAATTTAATTTTTTATAAAACTGTTCCTTTCAGTATTTTATCAAAAATTGTTAAGATCAAGTCTTTCTTGATATTATTTTGAGTCGATTTCTTGCGGGTACCCATGAAAACATATTTTAAACACATTGACCGGTTCCGATCATCAAAATTTGATCAGAAAATAGGAGGTCCACATCGTAGCAAAATAAAGGATTCCTTATTAGAAGGGGACTAATATACAGTGAGCTTCTGATAAGGGATCCCTTATTTTTTTACGGTGTGGATCTCCTATTTCTTTATCAAATTATGATTATCTGAACCGTCCAATGTGTTTGAAACATGTTTTTAAGTGTACCAGCAAGAAATCGGCACAAAACAATATCTGAAAAGGCTTGATCAATTTAATTTTTTATAAAACTATTCCTCCCAGTATTTATCAAAAACTGTTTATATAAAGTCCTTCTTGATATAATTTTGAGCCGATTTCTTGCAGGTAACCTTAAAAACATATTTTAAACACATTAACGGTTCCGATCATCAAAATTTGATCACAAAATTAGAGGTCCACACCGTTGCAAAACAAGGAACCCTTATTACGAGTGGACTAATATGGAGTGAGCTTCTGATAAGGGATCCTTTATTTTGCTACGGTGTGGGCGTCCTATTTCTTGATCAAATTATGATGATCTTAATCATTCAATGTGTTTAAAACATGTTTTTAGGAGTACCACCAAGAAATCGGCTCAAAGCAATATCTGAAAAGACTTGATCAATTTAATTTTTTATAAAAATATTCCTGTCAGTATTTATCAAAAACAGTTTAGATCAAGTCCTTCTTGATATTATGTTGAGTCGTTTTCTTGCGAGTACGCTTAAAAACAAATTTTAAACACATTGAACGGTTCCGATCATCAAAATTTGGTCAGAAAATAGGAGGTTCACACCGTAATAAAATAAGGGATCCTTATTAGAAGGGACAAATAGAGAGTGAGTTTCTAATAAGTGATCCCTTATTTTGGTACGGTGTGTAACTCCTATTTCTTGATCAAATTATGATGATCTGAGCCGTCCAATGTGTTTAAAACATGTTTTTAAGGGTGCCAGAGATAAATCGGCTCAAAACAATATCTGGAAAAGCTCGATCAATTTAATTTTTTTATAAAACTGTTCATTTCAGCATTTTATCAAAAACTATTTAGATCAAGTCTTTTTTGATATTATTTTGAGCCGATTTTTTGCGGCTACCCATAAAAACATATTTTAAACACATTGACCGGTTCCGATCGTCAAATTTTGGTCAGAAAATATGAGGTTCACATCGTAGCAAAATAAGGGATTCCTTATTAGAAGATGAGTAATATAGAGTGAGCTTCTAATAAGGGATCCCTTATTTTGCTACGGTGTAGACCTCCTATTTCTTGATCAAATTATGATGATCAGAACCGTTCAATGTGTTTAAAACATGTTTTTAAGAGTACCGGCAAGAAATCGGCTCGAAATAATATCTGAAAAGGCTTGATCAATTTAATTTTTTATTAAACAGTTTCTGTCAGTATTTCATCAAAAACTGTTTAAATCAAGTCCTTCTTGATATTATTTCGAGCCGATTTCTTGCGGGTACCCTTAAAAACATATTTTAAACACATTGAACGGTTCCGATCATAAAAAATTTGGTCAGAAAATAGGAGGTCCACACCGTAGCAAAAAAAGGAATCCCTTATTAGAAGAGGACTAATATAGAGTGAGTTTCTAATAAGGGATGTCTTATTTTGCTACGGTGTGGACCTCCTATTTCTTGATCAATTATGATGATCTGAACCGTCTAATGTGTTTAAAACATGTTTTTAAGAGTACCAGCAAGAAATCAGCTCAAAACGATATATGAAAAGGCTTGATCAATTTAATTTTATATAAAACTGTTCGTGTCAGTATTTTATGAAAAACAGTTTAGATCAAGTCCTTCTTGATATTATTTTGAGCCGATTTCTTGCGGGAACCCTTAAAAATATATTTTAAAAACATTGAACGGTTCCGATCATCAAAATTTGGTTAGAAAATAGAAGGACCACACTGTAGCAAAAGCGAAATAAGTGATCCCTTATTTGAAGGTGACTAATATAAAGTGAACTTCTTATAAGGGATCCCTTATTTTGTTACGGTGTGCACCTCCTATTTGTTGATCAAATTATTATGATCTGAACTGTCCAATGCGTGTAAAACATATTTGTAAGAGTACCAGCAAGAAATCGGATCAAAACAACATCTGAAAAGGCTTGATCAATTTAATTTTTTATAAAACTGTTCCTGCCAGTTTTTTATCAAAAACTGTTTAGATGAAGTCGTTCGTGATATTATTTTGAGCCGATTTCTTGCGGGAACCCTTAAAAATATATTTTAAACACATTGAACGGTTCCGATCATCAAAATTTAGCCAGAAAATAGGAGGTCCACACCGTAGCAAAATAAGGGATCCGTTATTAGAAGAACTTCTAATAAGGGATCCCTTATTTTGCTACGGTGTGGAACTCCTATTTCTTGATCAAATTATGATGATCAAAACATATTATTTTGAGCCGATTTCTTGTGGGTACACCTAAAAACATATTTTAAACACATTGAACGGTTCCGATCATCAAAATTTGGTCGGAAAAAAGTAGATCCACACCACAGCAAAGTAAGTGATCCCTTATTAGAACGAGACTAATATAGAGTGAGCTTCTAATAAGAGATCCCTTATTTTGGTAGGGTGTGGACCTCCTATTTTTTGATCAAATTATGATGATCTGAACTGTCCAATGTGTTTAAAACATGTTTTTAAGAGTACCAGCAGGAAATCGGCTCAAACCAATATCTGAAAATGCTTGATCAATTTAATTTTTTATAAGACTGTTCCTTTCAGAATTTTATCAAAAACTATTTAAATCAAGTCATTCTTGATATAATTTTTAGCCGATTTCTTGCGGGTACCATTAAAAATATATTTTAAACACATTGAATGGTTCCGATCATCAAAATTTAGTATCAAAATAGGAGGTCCACACCATAGCAAAATAAGCGACCCCTTATTAGAAGGGGACGAATATAGAGTAAACTTCTAATAAGGGATCCCATATTTTGCTACGGTGTGGGCCTCCTATTTCTTGATCAAATCATAATGATCTGAACTGTCCAATGTGTTTAAAACATGTTTTTAAGAGTATTAGCAAGAAATCGGCTCAAAACAATCCCTGAAAAGGCTTGATAAATTTAATTTTTTATAAAACTGTCCTGTCAGTATTTTATCAAAAACTTTTTAGATCAAGTCCTTCTTGATATTATTTTGAGCCGATTTCTTGCGAGTGCCCTTGAAAATATATTTTAAATACATTGAACGGTTCCGATCATCAAAAATTTGGTCAGAAAATAGGAGTTTCACACCGTAGCAAAATAAGGGATCTCTTATTAGAAGGGGACTAATATAGACTGAGCTTCTAATAGGAGATCTCTTATTTTGCTACGGTGTGGACCTCCTATTTTTTGATCAAATTATGATGATCTGAACCGTCCAATGTGTTTAAAACATGTTTTTAAGAGTACCTGCAAGAAATCGGATCAAAACAATATCCGAAAAAGCTTGATCAATTTAATTTTTTAAAAAACTGTTCCTGTCAGTATTTTATCAAAAACTTTTTAGATCAAGTCCTTTTTCATATTATTTTGAGCCGATTTCTATCGAGTACCCTTAAAAATATATTTTAAACACATTGAACGGTTCCGAGCATCAAAAATTTGGTCAGAAAATAGGAGTTACACACTCTAGCAAAATAAGGGATCCCTTATTAGAAGGGCACTAATATAGAGTGAACTTCTAATAAGGGATCCCTTATTTTGCTACGGTGTGGACCTCCTATTTCTTGATCAAATTATGATGATCTGAACCGTCCAATGTGAATAAAACATATTTTTAAGAGTACTACAAGAAATAGGCTCAAACCAGTATCTGAAAAGGCTTGATCAATTTAATTTTTTATAAAACTGTTCCCGTCAGTATTTTATTGAAAATTGTTTAGATCAAGTCCTTCTTGATGTTATTTTGGTCAGAAATTAGGAGGTCCATACCGTACTAAAATAAGGGAACCCTTATTAGAAGGGGGTTCCCTTATTTTGCTACGGTGTGTACATCCTTTTTTTGATCAAATTATGATGATCTGAACCGTCCAATGTGTTTAAAACATGTTGTTAAGAGTACCAGCACGAAATCGGCTCAAAACAATCTCTAAAAAGGCTTGATCAATTTAATTTTTAATAAAACTGTTCCTATCAGTATTTTATCAAAAACTTTTTAAATCAAGTCCTTCTTGATATTATTTTGAGCCGATTTCTTGCGGGTACCCTTAAAAACATATTTTAAATACGTTGAACGGTTCCGATCATTAAAAATTTGGTCAGAAAATAGGAGTTACACACCGTAGCAAAATAAGGGATCACTTATTAGAAGGGGACTAATATAGAGTGAGTTTCTAATAGGGGATCTCTTATTTTGCTACGGTGTGCACCTCCTATTTCTTAATCAAACTATCATGATCTGAACCGTCCAATGTGTTTAAAACATGTTTTTAAAAGTACCAGCAAGAAATCGTTTCAAAAAAATATCTGGAAATGCTTGATCAATTTAATTTTTTATAAAACTGTTCCCGTCAGTATTTTATCAAAAACTGTTTAGATGAAGTATTTCTTGATATTATTTTGAGCCGAATTTCTGCGGGTACCCTTAAAAACATATTTTAAACACATTGGATGGTTCCGATTATCAAAATTTGGTCAGAAAATTAGAGGTCCACACCGTAGCAAAATAAGGGATTCCTTATTAAAAGGGAACTAATATAGAGTGAGCTTCTAATAAGGGATCCCTTATTTTGCTGCCGTGTGCACCTCCTATTTCTTGATCAAATTATGATGATCTGAACCGTCCAATGTGTTTAAAACATGTTTTTAACAGTACCAGCAAGAAATCGGCTCAAAATAATATCTGAAAAGGTTTGATCAATTTAATTTTTTATAAAACTTTTCCAGTCAGTATTTTATCAAAAACTGTTTAGATCAAGTACTTCTTGATATTATTTTGAGCCGATTTCTTGCGGGTACACTTAAAAACATATTTTAAACACATTGAACGGTTCCAATCATCAAAATTTGTTTAGAAAATAGGAGGTCCACACCGTAGCAAAATAAGGGATGGCTTATTAGAAGGGGACTAATATAGAGTGAGCTTCTAATAAGGGATGTCTTATTTTGCTACGGTGTGGACCTCCTATTTTTTGATCAAATTATGATGATCTGAACCATCCAATGTGTTTAAAACATGTTTTTAAGAGTAACAACAAGAAATCCGCTCAAAACAATCTCTGAAAAGGCTTGATCAATTTAATTTTTTATAAAACTGTTCCTGTCAGTATTTTAACAAAATTTTTTTAGATCAAGTCCTTCATGATATTATTTTGAGCTGATTTCTTGCGGGTATCCTTAAAAACATATTCTAAGCCCATTGAACGGTTCCGATCTTCAAAAATTTGGTCAGAAAATAGGTGGTCTACACCGTAGTAAAATTAGGGATCTCTTATTAGAAGGGGACTAATATAGAGTGAGCTTCTAATAAGGGATCTCTTATTTTGCTACGGTGTGAACCTCCTATTTCTTGATCAAATTATGATGATCTGAACCGTCCAATGTATTTGAAACATGTTTTTAAGAGTACCAGCAAGAAATCGGCTCAAAACATTATCTGAAAAGGTTTGATCAATTTAATTCTTTATAAAATTATGCCTGTCAGTATTTATCAAAAACTGTTTAGATCAAGTCCTTCTTGATGTTATTTTGAGCCGATTTCACATGCGGGTACCCTTAAAAACATGTCTTAAACATAATGAACGGTTCAGATCATCAAAATTTGGTCTGAAAATAGGAGGTCCACACCGTAGCAAAATAAAGGATCCTTCATTAAAAGGGGACTATATATGTATGAGTGAGTTTCTAATAAGGGATGTCTTATTTTGCTACGGTGTGGACCTCCTATTTCTTGATCAAATTATGATGATCTGAACCGTCTAATGTGTTTAAAACATGTTTTTAAGAGTACCAGCAAGAAATCAGCTCAAAACGATATATGAAAAGGCTTGATCAATTTAATTTTATATAAAACTGTTCGTGTCAGTATTTTATGAAAAACAGTTTAGATCAAGTTCTTCTTGATATTATTTTGAGCCGAATTCTTGCGGGAACCCTTAAAAATATATTTTAAAAACATTGAATGGTTCCGATCATCAAAATTTGGTCAGAAAATAGAAGGTCCACACCGTAGCGAAAGCGAAATAAGTGATCCCTTATTAGAAGGTGACTAATATAAAGTGAACTTCTTATAAGGGATCCCTTATTTTGTTACGGTGTGCACCTCCTATTTGTTGATCAAATTATTATGGTCTGAACTGTCCAATGCGTGTAAAACATATTTGTAAGAGTACCAGCAAGAAATCGGATCAAAACAACATCTGAAAAGGCTTGATCAATTTAATTTTTTATAAAACTGTTCCTGCCAGTATTTTATCAAAAACTGTTTGGATGAAGTCGTTCTTGATATTATTTAGAGCCGATTTATTGCGGGAACCCTTAAAAATATATTTTAAACACATTGAACGGTTCCGATCATCAAAATTTAGCAAGAAAATAGGAGGTCCACACCGTAGCAAAATAAGGGATGCGTTATTAGAAGAACTTCTAATAAGGGATCCCTTATTTTGCTACGGTGTGGAACTCCTATTTCTTGATCAAATTATGATGATCAAAACATATTATTTTGAGCCGATTTCTTGTGGGTACACCTAAAAACATATTTTTAACACATTGAACGGTTCCGATCATCAAAATTTGGTCGGAAAAAAGTAGATCCACACCACAGCAGAGTAAGTGATCCCTTATTAGAACGAGACTAATATATCATTAGCTAACATAATATCTTAGAAATATCAGATTGTATTCCTTCTTGAGAGCTCATCTTGCCTCCCTTTTAGCTTTTCCTATCTTGTTCTTCATTGTTCTTCAAGTTTTCAAGTAAGTTTGTTAATCTTTATTGTTTTATGCTTGAAGAACCTTGTACTCTCTTGGAATCATTTAAGTTTTGGATTAGTTTCACTCATATAGTTCCATTTTAGTATTTTCTTACCTTAAAATCTGATTGTTCTTAGTGTTCTCTAGTATAGTTTAGACTAAATCTTTCTTATTAGACTTAGATAAATTGGTTTTATCATGTTTTCCTTTGAGTATATCATGTTTATAGTTAATATGAGGAGCTAAATTAGTGAGGGTTAAGTCTAAAGGTGAGGTTTAGTTCAAAACCATATTGGTCTATTTCTTCTCCATATGTATTAATGCCATTGATGGATCTTTCTAAGTTCTTTTTATTGAAACAAAAATGAAGTGTTAAGTTCTTGCTTAGTTATAGCCATCCTTAGAGTTGGTATATCTAATACTTGAATCGATGTCCTTCATCTTTTAATCCTATTTCCTTGAACTTGAAAGAATCCATTAAACCATTTTGTGAATTAAAATCCTGATTTTGATCGAAGTATTTTCCGATCTAAAACCCGACACGGGGGATAGACTGAGTTATAAGGAGAAGAGATAGACCGACGGAAGAATTGGAATAGACCAAACCTTAGAACTTAACCCCGCTCCTTAATCTAGTTTCCCTCTTTTGGTAGTATACTTGTTAACAAAATCCCCAAACAAATTTGAGGTTGACGTCCGAAACGTCGAAAACACCAATTTGCGCATTCTTTAAATCCAACGTTCTTTTTCCCTGTGGATCAATACTCCGGACTCTCCAATATACTCGTTTTACATATTTTGAGGGAAGTCCCGTTTTAATGAAATTAAACCATTGACTCCAGGCCGGCACCCCTAACGACAAACACTTTTGCCGGCCGGTCATGTTTTTGGCGCCGTTGCCGGGGATTTAGTACAGTTGATTTAGAGAATCGTAGATTTTGCAAAGTGCAAGTTTCTTTGGTGGAAACCTTTAACCTACCCATATTGGTAAACCTAAGGTGTAACGCAAGCCAAAGGGACGTGTAATTTGCAGATTTTATTTTCTTTTCTTTTTCACTCATACTTGATTGATTCGGAGACTGTCTTTGGTGTATGAGTGTTTACACTCGTGACGCGACTCATCGGCTAATTCGCCAAGACAATCTTCCTTTCAATCCAATGGCCGAACACCATGATGGAAATGACGCCCCCATGGGTCGCACCATGCGGGACTACTTGCACCCCACTCACACCACCACCACCTCGTGCATACGCTTTCCAACCGATACTCCCGAAGGGCAACAATTCCATGTCAAGCCTAACATGCTTGGCATGTTGCCCACCTTCTATGGGATGGAATCGGAAAACTGCTATGTCCATATCAAAGAGTTCGAGGAGGTGGTGAACACTTTCACCAACGTGTCCGCTCACCTTGAGATGGCGCGTCTGAAACTCTTTCCCTTTTCTCTCAAGGAGAAGGCCAAGCGATGGTTTCTCTCCTTGAGAGCTCATTCGGTGACAAGTTGGGTGGAAATGCAGGTAGAATTCCACAAAAAATGGTTCCCACTCCACCGTACCACCACCTTAAAAAAGAAGATTCAAAACTTCGAGGAAATACCCAACGAATCTTTCTGTTCATGTTGGGAGAGATACAAGGAGCGTCTCCTCGCTGTCCCTCATCACGGGTATGAGGATTGGCAGATTGTGGCATTCTTCTACGAAGCCATCTCAGTCCGCAATCGCCAATTTATCAACCTCATGACTAGTGGGGAATTTCTGAACCAAGGAGCCTCCGCGGCTTTAGCTTATCTAGATGAGCTAGCGGAGAATAACCAATCATGGGATTATTCGGATCCCAATGATCGCTCTTACAAACCCCCCACTAGTCACGGAACCATGGGCAAATACGTGCCTAGGGACGAGGAGGACATCAGTGAACGCCTCGACCACCTCTCTAGGAAACTAGAGAAATTGGAGATAAATAGGGTGAATGAGGTCTCTTCTATTTCAAAACCCGGGGAGGCTTGTGCCATCTGTGACACCATGGACCACACTACCAATATCTGTCCAACCATACCTGCTTTCAAAGAGGTACTTCATGGTTCGGACCAAGCTGAAGTCCACGCCCTTCACCAAGGGCAAAAGCCTACCAATGTGCCCTTCAACAACAACAACTACCATCCGAGATTGAGAAATCATCCCAATTTTAGTTGGAGGAACAATGAGGCGGGTGCACAACCCCAAGGACCCCCGGGATTCCAAGGACAATACCTGGCCCATCAAAATGCACAAGGGCCGGCACCACCGCGGTATCCACCAAATTCCTACAATCCTCCGGGTCCCTCCACGGGTCCCAATTCTTACCAACCGCCTAACCGGCGAAGCTTGGAGGATACCTTGCAAATGTTCATGCAAGGGCAAGCAAATGTCAATGAACAGAACACCCAAGCCATTGGGGACATCCGTTCCCAACTCACCAAGTTGACCACCACTTTGGGGACTATGCAACATGAGAAAGGGAAATTTCCCGCACAACCACAAGCAAATCCCCAAGGTGGTCATTTTGTACAAGGAAATTCTCCTTCTGGGTCAAATGTGGAACAAGCTAAGACCATCACCACATTGAGGAGTGGAAAAGAGCTCGATAAGACCATTTTCCCTAAAACAATCCCCACTCCTCCTCCGGTGCCTACTCCACAACCCCAAGAAGATGTCCCGGTGAGTGTTTTGCCTCAATCTTCCCCAATTTCCACATCCACATCTGCTCCTATGGGAGAGCCCATGGTCTCAACTTGCCCAATGCCGGCCCCATTCCCACAAAGATTGAGGCCTCTACCCAAGTTGACGAACTCCAACGAGATATTTGAGTTTTTCAAACAAGTTAAGATCAATATCCCGTTGCTTGATGCAATCAAGCAAATACCTTCTTATGCCAAATTTTTGAAGGACTTGTGCACAATCAAGCGCAAGCACAACGTGCAAAAGAAGGTGTTCTTGACTCAACAAGTGAGTTCAATCATACAGACCCCCATTGCACCAAAGTACAAGGACCCCGGGTGTCCTACAATTTCTGTGAGAGTTGGGGGGAAGGTAGTGGAGAAAGCCCTGCTTGACTTGGGGGCTAGTGTGAATTTGTTGCCATACTCGGTGTATGAGCAACTTGGGTTGGGGGATATGAAACCAACCTCGGTGACCCTCCAATTAGCTGACCGTAGTGTCCGGATACCGAGGGGTTTGGTGGAAGATGTGCTTGTCCAAGTGGACAATTTTGTGTACCCGGTGGACTTCATAGTCCTTGATACTTGTCCCACGTCCAATCTGCAAGCCCAAACGCCCATCATACTTGGAAGACCTTTCTTGACCACATCCAACGCAGTGATCCATTGTCGGAATGGGCTGCTTAAAATGACGTTTGGGAACATGACCCTCGAGCTCAACATTTTTAACATTGGGAGCCAAATGGGGGATGATGATGACATCCGTGATGTGAGCGTTATAGACGCACTTGTTCAAGAGCACGTCGATTGTCATCTCTTTTCCGACCCCCTAGAGGCCATGCTTACTGTGGAAGAGACTGAATTCCTAGACTCTCCCGAGGTTGAGTACATTTACTCCCTCCTGAATGAAGAAGAGGTGTTGGGTACTGAAAAGTGGGTGCCCAACTTTGAAAAACTACCACCACCGACAGCTCGGGCTCTACCATCTTCTGTTAAACCACCCAAGCCCGAGCTCAAAAGTTTACCATCTACCTTGAAGTATGCTTTCTTGGGGAATTCTGAAACTTTCCCGGTTGTCATCTCATCCAGTCTAGACAATCCCCAAGAAGCTGCTTTATTGGAAATTCTGAGGGCCCACAAATCTGTTTTAGGGTGGACCATTGCTGATATTCACGGGATCAGCCCGTTATTGTGCACTCACCGCATCTATCTCAAGGATGATGTTAAGCCATCTCGCCAACCACAACGGCGTTTGAACCCGATCATGCGAGATGTGGTGAGAGATGAGGTTCTAAAGTTACTGGATGTGGGTATCATATACCCGATAGCTGATAGTAAATGGGTCAGCCCCATCCAGGTTGTGCCAAAAAAGTCTGGTGTTACTGTTGTGCCCAATGAGAGTGGGGAGTTGATTCCCACTCGAGTGGTCACTGGTTGGCGCGTCTGTATAGACTATAGAAAACTCAACGCCGGTACCCGGAAAGACCACTTCCCTCTTCCCTTCATTGACCAAATGTTAGAGAGGGTGGCTGGCCATGCTTTCTACTGTTTCCTAGATGGGTATTCGGGGTATAATCAGATAGAGGTCTCTCTGGAAGACCAGGAAAAGACTACTTTCACATGTCCATTTGGCACTTTGCATATCGTCGCATGCCCTTCGGGCTTTGTAATGCCCCCGGCACCTTCTCTCGGTGTATGACGGGCATCTTTAGCGACATGATAGAGAAAATTATAGAGGTGTTCATGGATGATTTTTCTGTGTTCGGGGACTCCTTTGAGTCTTGTTTGGAGAATCTTGAGAGGGTTCTTGTTAGATGTGAGGAGAAAAACCTGGTTTTAAATTGGGAGAAGTGCCATTTCATGATCACTCACGGTATTGTCATCGGTCACATCATCTCTTCGAGGGGGATTGAGGTAGATCAATCGAAAATAGAGCTCATCTCTAAGTTACCTACCCCTAAATGTGTCAAGGATATCCGTTCCTTCCTTGGACACGCTGGATTCTATCGGCGCTTTATCCAGAACTTTAGCGCCATATCCCGTCCGTTGTGTCGTTTACTCACGAAGGACACACCTTTCGAGTGGACACCCGATTGCGAGGAGGCTTTTTCACAATTAAAAATCAGCCTCACTACTCCTCCAATCGTGCGATCACCCGATTGGAACCTGCCCTTTGAGCTCATGTGCGATGCCAGTGACTATGCTATAGGCGCTGTGCTTGGCCAACGGAGAGACAAGGTCCCTTGTGTAATCTCTTATGCGAGCAAAACCTTAAACGATGCTCAAATGAATTACACGACCACTGAGAAAGAGTTGTTGGCGGTTGTCTTTGCGTTAGACAAGTTTCGATCCTATCTCATCGGATCACCTATAATAGTCTACACCGACCATGCAGCTCTTAAATATCTGCTCACTAAGCCCGATGCCAAAGCTCGGCTCATTCGGTGGGTACTTCTGTTGCAAGAGTTTGACTTGACCATAAAAGATAAGAAGGGGGTTGAGAATGTCGTGGCGGACCATTTGTCTTGCCTCGAGTTTGAGGATCACACCTCTAACATACCCATTCCCGACTCCTTTCCTGATGAGCAACTCTTGGCCATTTCCAGTTGCCCGTGGTATGCTGATATTGCCAATTACTTGGCCACGGGACAACTCCCATCACATTGGACTCCTCAAGATAGGAGAAAAGTTCTGGCTGAGGTGAGGAGATTCGTCTTCGATGATCCCTATCTCTTTAAATTCTGCCCGGACCAAATTGTCCGGCGGTGTGTGCCCGATGATGAACAAAAGTCAATCTTGACCTTTTGCCACACCGAGGCATGTGGCGGGCATTTTTCCTCAAAGAAGACAGCTGCTAAAATTTTGCAGTGCGGCTTCTATTGGCCTCACATCTTCAAGGATGCCTTTGAATTCTGCAAGGCTTGCCCGCGCTGTCAAGAGTTGGGTGCTTTATCCCGGCGTAACATGATGCCCCTCCAACCCATCTTAATCATTGAAGTTTTCGATTGTTGGGGCATCGATTTCATGGGTCCTTTTCCCAATTCTTTTGGGAATCTCTATATTCTGTTAGCCGTGGATTACGTGTCCAAATGGGTGGAGGCCATTCCAACCCGAACCAATGACCACTCTGTTGTGGTCCGATTTCTTAAGGAGAACATCTTCTCCCGGTTTGGGATGCCTAAAGCCCTAATCAGTGATCAGGGCACACACTTCTGCAATCGCCCTATGGAAGCCTTAGTTAAGAAATATGGGGTCAACCACAAAGTGTCCACTGCATACCACCCACAGACCAATGGCCAACCTGAATTGGCCAACCGTGAAATCAAGCACATCCTTGAGAAAACGGTGAACCCGAATCGCAAAGATTGGTCTCTTAGACTAATTGATGCTTTGTGGGCTTACCGTACTGCTTACAAAACTGTGTTGGGCATGTCTCCCTACCGCTTGGTATATGGCAAAACTTGACACTTACCGGTGGAAATGGAGCACAAGGCTTTTTGGGCTATCAAACAATTGAATTATCAGATGCCCGAAGCCGGTGCCCACCGCAAGCTCCAATTGGATGAGCTTGAAGAAATACGCCGGGATGCTTACGACAATGCCCACATTTACAAGTGTAAGGTTAAGGCCTTTCACGACAAGAACATTGTCCGGAAAACATTCACCCCGGGCCAAAAGGTCTTATTGTACAACTCGAGGTTGCATTTATTTCTGGGTAAATTGCGATCCCGGTGGGGAGGTCCCTACATTGTGAAAACCGTCTCCACTCATGGAGCGGTTGAACTTGAGAACCCCAAGAATGGAACAACTTTTAAGGTGAATGGTCACCGGTTAAAGCCTTACATTGAAAAATTTGATCCTGAGGAATCCGTAGAGGAATTGAGAGACCCGGTCTATGACGGGTCCGATGTGAACCATGTGGACCCCAATCCTTTAGGTCTGTGAGCTTTATTTGAAGTCTAGGAGACTATAAATCCATGGAGTATGTGATACCTCCAGTGTTTGCCGTGCTCGAACGGCATCAGATGGTCTGGTATAGCCACCTTGTCAAGCTACGTATGTAGTACCTTGCGGTTGGGTCTGACGGCAGGCGCGTGGACAATGAGAAATCTGTCTGAACCCTTTCGGCTTTAGTGTCAAGTTCCGTGGAGATTTCTTCAAAGCGGAATGAAGGGGTATGGAATTTGGGGGGACCCCCTCCAAAGGGAGTGGTAGCCTATTAGATGATGGCGCTGCTTCTCAAGATATTGTTGAACCCCACGCATACTGTCCTTCCAACAATAGGGAAACACAGTCTTTGACAAGGAAGAAAAGTAGTACTCGTGTCCTTCGCGTGAAGAAGTTGGTGGATTTATTGCTTACTTTCAATTATTGTCATTTTTGGACTAACCCGCTAATGAAATTTTGTGTTCCATGAAGTTATGTTTGCTCTTAGTAGGTAGTTGGTGGTTCAGTCTTCGCAAGGTGTACACGCTACCACATCAGCCTTGGTAGTTTGGGTCTAAGTACGGGGTGATTGCGGCATTCAAGAGCCCAAAGTCATGGGTGTAGCTATGTGCTACGGTTGTTAGTCCAACAAAGCTCCGGCGATGATCCTATGTGACTAGCTATGGTCCACAAGTTGGAGCCGAAAGAGTACACCTTGGAAGCCCTTCCAATGACAAACAGTGCACATGACGAGAAATCCTCAAACTTGGTCGAGGTATATGGTGGTTGACATTCCACCTCGCTGGTATGTTCGTCCCTCTCTTTATGCTTTAAGATGAGTTATCTCTTTGCGTTGAGGACAATGCAAACTTTAAGTTGGGGGGGGGGGGGGAGAATGATTCATTAGTGTGTTAGCCCTTTGTTGTTTTAGTTGTTTTAGTCCCTTTTTAGCATGAAAAATTTTGAAAAATGCTTTAAGATGAGTTATCTCTCCTGAAATGCTTGCAAGTAACTTGACATATGTTTCCATAAGCATACCATTGAACAAGAATTGCTATTTCACTACACATGCATTGACCATGAACCTTGTTGAACAATTTGGAATCATAAGTTGTGAGCGGAGATCCAATGTTAAACCATTCTATGCCACAGAGTTGATTTCATCTATCTCTTGTTTCTACAACTGCGTGTTTACTCATGTTTTACACTTGTGTACATCATTGTGGAATCCATGAAACAATTGAGAAATGATAAAAGGCCATCTTCCATGATCCGTACCACATATGAGTCTCATTGACCTTGATTTGATCCTTGTCCAATTTATATCCATTGAAACAAGCTTAGGAAACCGGATGAGATAAGGTCGGATGGGGTTTTGTTGTTGGTGTGTGTGTTGTATTGCAATCGGGAGGAAATATCTCAGAAAAAGGAATTTTACAGAGCTCAGGTTGCACCGGTGCATCATTTCCATGACACCGGTGCTCTCCACTACAGATCAGAATTCAAGAGATACAGAATGGTCTTAACACCGGTGCCTCTGATTTGGTAACACCGGTGCTTCACTCTACAGCAGTATGGAGGAGATACAGAATGGTAAAGACACCGGTACCTCCAATTTGTTACACCGGTGCCTTGCTTTGTTCCACAAGAAAAACTGAAATGCAGAGAGGTCTTGACACCGGTGTCTCAAAAATGGTTACACCGGTACTTCTTCTTCAAAACAGAGAAAATTGAGATACAGAGAGCATACTACACCGGTACTTAAGAAACCATGACACCGGTGCCTCCTCTCCAATACAGAAGCCTCTGAGATGCAGAGAGGTTTTGACACCGGTGTCTCAAAAACCATTACACCGGTGCCACCCCTTTTGTCCCAAAGAGAAAACAGAGATACAGAGAGTACATTACACCGGTGCCCCCAAACCGTTACACCGGTGCCACCTGATGAAAGTTTAAAAAAAATATCAGGGTTTTAAAAACCCCAAACGTTATAACTTCCAAGGGTTACACCGGTTCTTTACATCCGTCTCTTCATCTCTCTCTCTCTCTTCATACACCGGTTCCTCTCCCTCTTTTCTTTACAACCGCCTCTGTCTCTCTCTCTCTCTCTCCGACCATCTCCCTCCACCACACCATACCTCTCCAACCATCACACCTCTCCCTTCTCCATCTCAAACCGTCCGCACCTTTTCCTCTCTCTTTCTCTGCCGACCATCCCCCTCCGACCATCGCGTCTCTCTCTCTCTATAAAGCCTACAACCACCACAACCCTTCTCCTCTCTCCTCCGCACCGCCTCTCTCTCTCTCTCTCTCTCTGTGTGGTTCGGCTGGAACAAAAAGGGTCAAGGTTTGGGGTTTTGCTGCCTGGTTCGCGTGAAACAGAAAAGAACAGAGGTTTGGGTGATTGGGGTTTTGGTTTCAACAAGTGCTCTGTGCTTCACCTCTTTGTGGAAATCACTCCGGGGTAAGTTTGATCCTCTCTCTCGCAGTGTTCATAATGGTTAGACGAAAAAGTCAGGGCATCTCCATTAGGGAGCCCAATCCGAGTGATACCCCGCCACAATCCGACTCGGACAATAACGATCCTATATGGAGAGAACTGGAAAATGCATCCATGGCCATTCCAAAGGGCAAGGGGAAAGCCCCTATGTCCTCTACTTCCCGCTCTAAATCTAAAACGAAGCCAACTCCTAGGAAATCCCCTGCTTCTAAGACCCCAAGTGGTTCGAAACGGAAAAATCAAGGGGAAGAGAGTGGGTCAAAGAGCAAGAAACAGAGAACCACAGTTGAGGGGGATAGGGGGCAGAAAGAGTGGGAAGAAAAGGTTGAAAGGAAGAACGTTACTTAAGAAAGGCAAGTCTTAAGGCAGAGTTTGGGTGAGTCAAATGCGGTTGTCCAAAGATTGGACCAAATGGGCTTGACCCGGTTCTTTGAAGTCATCCCGGGCTATATTCGAGGAATGGTTGAAGGGTTCTATCGCTCAGTGAGATTAGAAAATTCAAACACCCCCGAACCAAGAATGGTGGCAGAAGTGAGAGGGGTCAATGTATGGATCACAGCTGAGAGGATATCCGAATACCTGCAATGCCCCATCCCCGATCCAGAAACCGTCATCATTCCCAAATATGCTTTTGATCCGGCATCCTTTGATGGGAAGATGTTTGCCAAGAGGGTAATGACAAATCCGAAGAGGTATAATGGGAAATTCTTTCCCGGGGGACTAAAGGAGGATTACCGTCTCCTCAACAAAATTATGAAGCACAATGTGTACCCGTTGGCGAGTGACAAAAGGGTACCCCCTCGAACCATAGCCTTCATGCATGCTTTCATGTTGGGCAAAGTGATAGACTTTGGCCGAACCATCTTCCAAGAGATGGTATATTTCAGAGAAACGGCAAGTGCTACAGCAAACTTAGTCTTCCCGGCCATGGTTACCCATTTCTGTTTGCAACATAAGGTGCCAAAAAGGGCGGGTGAGAAAATGACTTAGGGAGTGCCGGGCCTATCACTGAAGCCTCCAAAGCCAAAAGCCACGCACTATCCAACAAACACTCCAAGCCTGACTTCCACTCCGGTGTGAAAGCACCTAAATCCAAAAAGCCTCGAGAAAGACAAGAACAGTGGATGGAGATCATTGTCCAACGCCAAGCCTTAATCTTGGAAGAGCTTAAAAAGGTGCATACAAGGTAGGACAAAGCGGATAGGAAAATCCGGAAGTGTTTGAGCATTGCCCGGTTCACGGCAAAGTATATGGGCGAATTGGCAGGGAAGACATTTGTGGAAAGCTCAGATGAGGAGAGTGAGGAAGGCAAAGATGAGGAGAGTGAGGAGGAGGAAGATGCATTGAATGAAAGCGAGACGGGCAGTGCAAGGAGTGACAGTGAAAGTGGAGATGAGAGTGATAAGGAGGGAGAAAGGGAGAGTTTTGCTAGAAATCTCCCGGAGCGTCGCACCAAAGCTTCTCATGACGTTTTAGAGCTGAAAAACAGAGAAAGGGGAAGAAGAAAGTGATGACACCGGTGCTATCCGAGACTGAAGAGGTTGGGGATGATACACCCACGGGGCCTACTGTGAGACATGCCACTGATCCACCTTCCACCCATGCTTCTGAATCCACTGCCGGTACTGATGTGATCTATTTGAGTGATTCAGCAGAGAGTGGGTCTATTGGAGCTGATGCAGGGTTAGAGAAGGCACTGGTTGTGTATGTGCCCCCACCACCGGAGCAGTGATTGCTTACTACACACACCCGACTTGGTTTTGGGAGAGATAGTTTAGGTCCATGTGTCAGATGTGGAGTCGGTGGTTTTCTATTTGTCCGTTACCTGTTTGTTTTTGCGTTATCACATATATAGCATTGAGTAGTGGGTAGTGCCGCCAAAAATTTGGGGTAGTTATGACCTGAGCCATTCATTGTATGCCGGCACTGTTTTGTACACATCTCTTTGAAAACCGAATGAATATAAGCTTTGAAGTCCTTTATGATCTTAAGCGTGTTTTGGATTCCCAATTATATGCATTGTAGTGTAAAATGTATGGTAACCGTTTCTTCTCTTGTTCCTTGTGAACCATGTGCGTACATACTTCTCGTTGTTTGCCTATTGAATTCTGTGGAATGCTTAGTCTCTTGTTCGCTTTTGCATCATTGTGCGCACTAGGGGGAGGTAACTATTGCAATATTCTGGAGAGAATCCCTTTACGAGAGTGAGAGAGATATGGGACCATACACTTTGCACACATCTAATG
>JAHSPW020000006.1:26458874-26464821 GCA_019985065.2 Arctostaphylos glauca
ATTCTCCATTTCTAGTCTTCCACGGAAATATGTGTTCAAAAAATGAAGCATTCCGTGATTCAAGTATTGTGTTCTTATGAATATCTGGAATCCCAGATTCATGCACAAGAAATCGATATGCACTACTATTATATGCATAACCGATAAATACACAATCAACTGTCTTAGGTCCTATTCTGACCTTCTTTGGCGTTGGTACGGCAACCTTTGCCAAACACCCCCACATTCGTAAGAATTTATAAGAAGGTTTACGACCTTTCCAAAGTTCGTATGGGGTTTTATCAAATTTCTTTCTCGGTACCTTATTCAAGATGTAATTTGCAGAGAGAATTGCTTCCCCCCACATGTTCTGTGACAACCCAGAACTTATTAACATCGCGTTCATCATTTCTTTCAAGGTCCAATTCTTTCGCTCAGCAACTCCATTTTGCTGTGGCGAATAAGGTGCAGTGGTTTGGTGAATAATTCCATGTTTGGCACAAAATTCACCAAATGGTGATTCATACTCACCACCTCGATCACTTCTTAGCACCTTAATTTTTCTACCAAGTTGATTTTCAACTTCATTCTTATAAAGAATAAATTTCTCAATGGCTTCATCTTTGCTCTTTAGCAAATACACATAGCAAAACCTTGTGCTATCATCAACAAAAGTAATAAAATACTTATTACCACCCCGTGTTTGTACGAATTTTAAATCACACACATCGCTGTGGATTAATTCAAGGGGTTCTGTACTTTTTTCAATCGATTGAAACGAAGTTCTCGTTAATTTTGCTTCAACACAAGTCTCGCACTTGTGATTCAAATTAACTTGAAAAGCTGGAATATGGTCTAGGTTAATTAATCTACGCAATGCATCGTAATTAACATGACCTAGTCTACCATGCCACAAAAAGGAAGACTCAAGCAAGTAAGCAGAAGGGATTTTCACTTTATTAATAGTAGGGACAACAGTTACAACATTAAGCTTAAACAGCCCATTACAAAGATAACCTTTCCCTACATACATCCCAGTTTTGGTCAACACGACCTTATCTGCTTCAAACACCATACGAAATCCGTGCTTGCTAAGGAGTGACCCTGACACCAGGTTCTTTCGAATGTCCGGCACATAGAGGACATTGTTCAAAGTCAGCTCTTTTCCAGATGTCATCTTCAGGATGACCTTGCCTTCTCCCTTCACCTCTGACGTCGCAGAGTTTCCCATAAATAGTTTCTCGCCGTTTGTAACCGGCTCAAAAGTGGTGAACATCTTCTTCTCTGAGCAGATGTGGCGGGTAGCTCCAGTATCTATCCACCATTCCTTAGGGTTAGACCCAACCAAATTCACCTCCGAGACCACCGCTGAGAGATTGATGTCTGACACATCTCTCTCTAGAGTCTCCACCTCAGTCACATGTGCCTGAGGGCGCCTGTTCCGTTTTGGCTGGCGGCATTCCGATGACTTGTGACCCGTCTTGTCACAGTTGAAGCATTTGCCTTGAAACTGAAACTTTGGTTTCTTGGCAATACCTCCCTTAGGTCCCAGATTGAACCCTTTAGCAGCTAGCTTGCCTTTCTGCTTCTTCTTATAGCCAGAACTCTGGCCATGCTCCACCACATTAGCTTTTGAGGCAAAAGAGCTCCTTAGCCTTTTGTCAGCACTCCTGTTATCTTCCTCGATCCGGAGCCTGATGATGAGATCCTCGATCTTCATCTCCTTTCGCTTGTGCTTCAAGTAATTCTTGAAGTTACTCCAAGCAGGGGGCAATTTCTCTATCATGCAAGCCACCTGGAAGGTCTCACTCAGTACCATTCCCTCAGCAAAGATCTCATGCAAAATCACCTGGAGTTCCTGGACTTGACTGATCACAGTCCTCGAGTCCACCATCATGAAGTCCAAAAACCGGCCGACGACAAATTTCTTTGATCCGGCATCCTCGGTTTTGTACTTTTTATCCAAGGACTCCCACAGTTCCTTGGCTATCTTCTTGACACTATACACGTTGTAAAGTGTATCGTGCAAGCAATTTAGAACATAGTTCCGACACAAAAAGTCGGAATCACCCCAAGCTAGTGCAATGACTATCTTCTGCATGTCCTGCTCATTCTCATCAATGACAGGAGCATCTTCTGTGAGATACCTTACGAGACCCAGCGTGGTCAAGTAGAACAACATCTTCTGTTGCCACCTCTTGAAGTCCACACCGTGGAACTTCTCCGGTTTCTCAGCATGGCTGACCGGAATGGAAGGACCCACTCTTGGCATCACAGCCGGAGTGTTCACAACCGTAGGAATACCCCCAACAGTAGGGTTCTCGTTGCCATTATTGTCTCCGGTTGACTTTTCAGGTTGTTTTTCCATTACTGAAAAAATAGATCACAAACCAAGTTAGTGAATCTTGTGAACAAAGAAACAACTAGATCTGTAATTTCCTAGAGTCAGTATGATACTTGTAAAATGTATTGCACTGTTTTTTTTTTTTCCGAAAAGCTGTAGAAATAGATTATAATTCCAAAACTCGTTTTAGTACAAAAATAACAATTTGTCTTAAGATTGTAGGAATAAACAAATTTTTGGAATTTATTTAATTTCTGAAAAAAAAATACAATAGTGCGTAAAATTTAACGACAATAAAATTGAAAACGCAAACCGAGGCCCGTGAATCTCACGGTGTCCTTAAGACAAATTGCGCCGCCTCACCGGAGTGCTTGAGGATATGCTCGGCGTTCGTCTCCCAGGATACAACGGTTGAATTCGAATTCGGTAGCACCTCCCGAAGACCGGCTTTCGAACTAATTCGCCTTGTACTCTCTCTTGATCGAAGAACACGAAGAACACTCGAAGAATGGAGGAGACTTGTATCAATTGTTGGTGTGTCAAAACCAAAGAAGGGGTGCTCTATTTATAGGACTAAGGGGGAGCCAAAACATTAATTTCATAATAAACCAAAATTAAATTCTAAGATTTATTTTCAAAATAAATTCTATGGTTACAAATCTAGAAATAAATTCTAGATTTAAAATCAGAATAAATTTTGTGCAATAAATCAAAAATTGAATTTGGTTTTAAATTAGAAATTAATTTTTTGTTTTCAAATTGATCTCTCATCTTAAATACACACTTTTATGGGCTCAAGCCCATTACGTGGCCCAAGCGAGTAAACCCAACCTTTTGGGCTTAAGGGTCCAAGGACCACACCACACCAAGCCAAGCCAAGCCAATCCCAAACATAGACCCATGACCCATGGACCAAGGTAGGCGGCGGCGGCGGCGTGCGCGACCTATCATCCTCTCGCATACTACACATGGTGCATACTTAGAGAATCAATTTCTCATTCAAACCTTAATGGATTTTAACCATTCTTTTCAAGGTTTAAACTCCTCATATAGGAGTACACAAACCCACTAAGACTCACCTCAAGTGGTCTTAAGGGACCCCTTAATCTTTAGGACAAAGTCACCAAAATAAAGTCACCAAAATTATGGATTAAAATCCATTTTTTCCAACATGCTTTTGGGACACCTCTCCGTTATACTTTAGGATCTATTTAAATCAAATAGAACGTGAGATTGATGCATTTAATTTAAAATCTCACGTGAATATGTAGTGCTGAAAGATTTTGAGAGATCACGAGAATATGGCCCAGGTACACCGAATAATTTTTCTATACCAACTTGCAAGCATTAACTTTTCGAGGTAGTAAATTTATCCAAAAGAAAAACTTCAGACTAAGCAAGATGGAAGGATTATAATTTAGCTTCTACAAATATTCCTTATATAGCATTAGTTTACAAAAACAATTATATATGTTGGTAGTTTCATCTATTGGAATGAGAGTCTGCTACATGTCAAACGACGTTGTTTTGGCATTTTGACGGTCAAAACACTGTCCGAAAATTATTTAGTCAGTGCGTAACTGTTCAGTCAGTAGTTTACACGTTAAAATTACATCGTTTTAACACACAACACGTTCTGCTGTGCATATTGCACAATAGAACTCTCAATTCCTTTTGTTCCACAATGATAGTGAACTTCGCATAACTGAGATCTTTAAATTACTGAAAAATGCTTTAAAAATTTATGTGAAGAAATATCTTATTTCTTTATTCAAAGAATGAGATAACTTTATTTAATCTAGTTTTGACTTGAGCCTTAGTGGTGGGAAAAAGTGGATGGTTATGAGAGAATGGGCCATCAGCTAAAAGCATATTCTCTCTCTCTCTTTTTAAAGGCAAAGGATATTCTCTTTTTTTGTCCATTGAGTTCTGAGAATTTTTTTTTAATAACCGAGGTATCCAGTTGATTTGGGATTAAAATGAGATAAAAGTTGAGAAAGTTCTCCTAAATTATCAACTAGTCCTCAGGACCCTGGATAAAAACGACTGGGCAAATCCCCTAGTGTCCCTAAATATTAAGTTGTCGAGTTTCGACTACAAAATATCAGGATTTACAGCTCAGACAAGCCATTGGTGCGTGAGTTTTGAGATCCTTTACGATACGTTTTTTGGCTGTAAGAAAATTGCTTTTGTTGGTGGGGTGCAACTTTAAAGATAGAATCAAAATAATATTTTGTTATCATACTTTAAAATTTAAAAGGTGAATTTTTATAGTGCGTTCAATCAATTCCTTCAAACTACAATAGTTTATTATTTTTTTGTATACTTATTGTTTTATTGATCTACTAAAACTTTTTTGAATAATCTTTTTTATTGCTTAATTATTTTATTTATATGTTTTGTTTACAAAAAATAAACATATGTAATATCAGGTTTACAAAAGAAATATAAGAACTAAGATTATTTCAACTCAAATGTTTAAATATTTCTCACCAAGTAATTCAACTCTAATCACATCTAGAACTCAATTTCAAATTCATATAAGAAAAACAAGTGGGATTATTTATAGGTAAATTGGGATTATTTATAGGTAAATTGCTAAAATAAAGACAAAGAATATATATATATTTTTGGTATATTATTTTGTAACAGTATAAAATTTGAAATTTGGCAAAAGAAGAGTGAGGAGCATCGTCCAAATTTGAAGAGAAAGTAAGAGCATTTGAAGGCTGACATTTGCTACTTGAGGGGTCTAGAGATGCTCGTTGTTGTCTGCCTCATCCTGAGAGAGAGAGAGAGAGAGAGAGAGAGAGAGAGAGAGAGAGAGAGAGAGAGAGTTTGTGTGTGTATAGATAGGATATTTTTGTTTTACATTATTTCTTTCCCTTCAAAAGAAAAAGTAAGCAACACCCAACACAACGAAACCGAGAAAATTCCAACTAGATTGGCACCCAGACGGACATCAACTATATGTTAACCGAAAGACCAAAAAGAAATCCGTGAAAAGAGAATTTGGAGTACGAATTATGTAGACTCATTAATTCGTTTTTTTATTCTATTTTTTGAGCGGCCTATAGTTTCATATATATGACCTCTGAAACTCCTAAAATGGAGAGAAATAGAACTGATTTCATAATCCCTCCTTTCGAACTACTTCTCATTCACGTATTATTGCATTAATTTCCTCTCATGACAAGCTTTTCTTGTTGCTTACCTTTACTGCTTTTCTTGTGATCTTTAACCTTTTCTCTTTTTTTCTGAAAACATTTGATAAGGACTTAGGAGTTGTGTTGTATATTGTGCACAACACGGCATGTGATGCGTCAAAAAGACATCGTTCTGTCGTCCAAAAAAATACCCAAAAAATGCCCGAACACTACCCAGCTATTACGGATATTTTTTAAACACCAAAATAATATCGTTTTAATGCACCGCACGACCTATTGTGCACAATGCACATCGTACTCTCTCGTTTCATTTGATAGTGCTTGCTATCCATGAGCCTTTGCTTAGGGCTGAAGATTTTGATTTTCTCAGCCGTCTTTGAAGCCCCAATATTCGAACTCGAGCATGTTGTAATACATCCGGTGCACTACACGAGTATAATGCAATAAATTTATTTGT